>CAUYON010023850.1:0-36953 GCA_963573935.1 Arctocebus calabarensis
ATTTAATTTTTTTTTTTTTTTTTTTTGAGACAGAGCCTCAAGCTGTCACCCTGGATAGAGTGCTGTGGCATCACAGCTCACAGCAACCTCCAATTCCTGGGCTCAAGTGAGTTTCCTGCCTCTGCCTCCCAAGTAGCTGGGACTACAGGTGCCTGCCACAACGCCCGGCCAGTTTTTGGTTGCAGCCGCTGGATTCGAACCCACCAGCTCAGGTGTACGTGGCTGGTGCCTTAGCCTGTTGAGCCACAGGCGCTGAGCCTAATTTTTTTTTTTTGAGACAGAGTCTCACTATGTCACCCTAGGTAGAGTCCAGTGGTGTCATAGCTCACAGCAACCTCAAACTCTTGGGCTTAAGTGATTCTCTTGCTTCAGCTTCCCAAGTAGCTGGGACTACAGGCACCTGCCACAATGCCCGGCTATTTTTTTTGCTGTTGTTGTAGTTGTCATTGTTGTTTAGAAGGCCCAGGTCAGGTTTGAACCACCAGCCCTAGTGTATGTGACCAGTGCCCTAACCACTGAGCAATGGGCACTGAGTTTATTTATTTATTTATTTATTTAATTTTTGAGATAGAGTCTCAAGCTGTCGCCCTGGGTGTAGTGCTGTGGCATCATAGCTCACAGCAACCTTCAATTCTTGGGCTCACTAATATTTTATTTAAATGAGCTGCTGTAAAATAGTGTTTGTAGGTGCTTTTGTATATTTAAACTCATTTTAACAATTAAAAATACTGCTTCTATACTTTTATGTCTTTATTTAGAGAAAGAGCTAGTCTAGTCCATGGCATAAAGCATAAATAACTCTTTAAAGTAAACCTTTGTTTTCTTTTCTTCTTTTTTTTGTTTGAATAGCAATATCCTATAGAATATTTATGGTCAGGTGCTCAGAGACTGTTTACACTAGGGTGCTGTTAGTGTCAAGGACAAAAACACCGAATTTCCATGTAGCAAGACTAAACACAAAATAACTCTTTTTCATTGCAACATAATGATCAGGGGTAAGAAGTCATTGTTATTAGATCATTTCTAAGATGCCTTCCAGATACCATTTTCTGATCCTCTAAGTTTGCTTGTAGCAGAAGTCGGCTAACTTTTATTAAAAAAAAAAAGTAACTTATTGAATAGATTTGTGTAGTTCACACAGTAATAAAATATGATCTCACAAGTGGAGAAGGCAGAGTAGCTCTGGGATCTCCTTTGGAGAAACTCATGGAAAGCATCACAGAAAGGGATAGCTGCTATCAGAATGACTCAGCTTTACTCATCTTTCATCTGTTCTCTTGGCCCAACATTCCAGGTTCTGGGGGCAAAGATCAGATCCAGATTGTCTGCATACTTATCCCTTGGCCAGGATAGTATGTCAAGGCTGAGAGACCCAGGATACGACATGGAAGATGGAAAGGGAACCTCCCCAAAAGATGGGATTCTAAAACATCCCTTTAGAAACACAAAGGGTGGTAGCAGGAAAGTAGGAGCAAAGTGATATGGATGTCACTCTATTTCACCTGGTTGTGTCCTTTGAGGGATCTGTGTCCCTGTTTCGTATCTGAAAATATAATGGTAGGACGACACATAGAATCTTAACTAAAGGCATTGAATTATTAATCATAAGACTAGTAGTGGGCATTATTACCTATTTTAGTCTGTCCCTGCTGCCATAACAAAATACTTTACCCTGGGTAATTTATAAACAGCATGTAGTGCTCATAATTATGGAGGCTGGGAAGTTCAAGATCAAGTCCATGCTTGCAGGTTTGGTGTCTGGTGAGGGATATCTCTGGCTTCCGTGATGGCATCCTTACTTGGCAGAAGTTTTGCTAAAAGGCAAAAAAGGGTATAGCTAGTTCCCTGGAGCACTTATATGAGGGTGCTGATTCCATTCATGAGGGTAGAGCCCTCCTGACTTAACCTCCTAAAGTCCCCATCTCTTAATACATTGGGCCATAGGTTCCAGCATAATGAATTTTGGGAGAACATGTATCATCACTCAAAGCATCACTCAAAAAGCTTAAAAAATTTCACTATATCTTGTTGCTTATAATATGAAGGAGATTCCTGGGCATATATTCCAAGAGGTGAGATGTGATCATTATACACATGTGGCATTGTAGATAATTGCAGTTCTTAATACATTAACTGCCACTTGTTTAACTTACACTAGTTTTGAGCCTGCAAAGCATATATAACTCACACATCTCTTGACCTATCTTGACCTAATAAAATACCAGGGCCCCAAGAAAAAATTTTCCTTTTATAGTGTGGGAGTCACTGTGTTAATGACAGTGAATGTTAATACTGTGCTTAAATTAGCAACATTAACAGATTTAACTGGGAAGTATCTTAAGATTAAGAGCAATTTTAAAGTATTTACTTCATGTTAGTGAGGAGCAACATTTGTGCTTATTAGTATCTGAGGTCAAAAGGACAATGAATAAATTATATGAAGTCTTTTTAATAATCCTAAATCACTGGGCTCTTAATCCACATTATCACCAACTCCCTTTCTGTGCCAGATGTGCTCTGTGAATGCAATTACGTTCATTTTTAAAAGCTGTTTAGTTTGAAATAATTTTAAACTTACACAAGTGTTGCAGAAACAGTACAGAGCTCCTATATACCCTTCACTCAGCTTCCTCTAATGTTCACATTTTATGTATCCATAGTTACACTCATTGTTTAGTGGCTGAGTCATTTAGACTTGAGAGACAGAGTGACACAATGAAAGGAATGGGGTTTGGGATGGAACATACTCGACATTAGGTCCTATATCATATTTTTTAGCTATTAACACCAGGTAAGTTACTTCTCTGTAAAAAGTGGCATGACATTTTAGGGTCCTTGTGGAGATCAAACATGGTATCATCTTATAAGGCTTTGGTACTCAGTAGATTCTTAATAAATATTCATTTCTTCCTTCTCCTCACTTTCTCACCATTCTTTTGGCTTCCCTCTGTCCCTTCCTTCTCTTCTTTTTCTCTTGATATAGTTGGATGATGTCAGTCTTTTCCAGGCTTTTGGTTTCTGCTTTCCTGGCTCTCTTTAGGCAGATTGCCTGCTCAGTCCTCCAGTTCCAGCACGTTCTGATGCTGAGGGAGGAGATGGTCTTTATGACTTTAGTATCCCTTAGCCACTTGCTGATTTAGCGCGAAAGCTTTAATGCTTATTATCAACTTGAGTTTGAAGTACATAATGTTTCCACATCAGTAACAAGGACATGGAAAAATTGTAAGGAAAAAATGAAACCAACTATAGGTCACAAGGGGTGTGTGTGTGTGTGTGTGATGTATAGGAGACAATTGGACAGGGATAGAAAATCTGAAAGACAATTCAAGTTCCCCCTATACTTTAACATGGGAAGGGATCCCTAGTTCATGAAATTTAAGACCCTAGATCTAAATAATCCAGATTTTGGCCTGTGGGACTCAGATCCTTGATGGGCTAATCTGCCCTCATCATTTACTCTGACGAATGTCCACAGGGAAGGGAAACAGTACAATACTGGCACCATTTCACCTCTCAACAGAAATCTGCCTAAAACCAGATGCCTGGTAGCCATATGACAGACGTTCCACCCTGAGGAGGGGGCTTCCCTCTGGGACCAGGGGAGGCAGGATGATTATGCTGTCTGTCTGCTTCCAAGCCTAATAGGCAGGCAGGGAGGGGAGATGGAGTCTTGAACATCTTGGAGGTGACACCCACTGGGCTGTAAGTGCTCTATCCAGGATTTAGCCACAGCTTAGCAGCTGTCCCATGGCAGCAGCCCTTTATGCCATATGGGGGAGCAAGATCTGGCATGAAATTGACATCCTCGGGCTGGTACAAACGCCATTACCCCTGTGAAAATGTGGATCAGATAATTAATTTGAGAGTGAGGGGGGGAGAGAGAAGAATAGGCATTATCAGTCCTCAATTGCATTTCTCTAAAAAAGAATTAATTCAAGAACTGTTATCTGGTCCCTAAGCCACAAGAGGAGAGAGAAATAAGTGTTACTTTGCCACCATTGAGGACTATAATAAGGAAAAACAACAATCAGTGTTTGGGTTTCTCCAAAAGGAAAAGCTCACCCATGATGAGTTTATTCAGAAGTCTAGAAGGGGTCACTGGGAGGGTCACAAAGTGAAAGCATGATTGTTCACTAAAGAAAATGGAAACTAGAGGTGAGGCAAGTAGCATTTCTGTACCAGCTACACACCTGGCTTTGTAGTAGGGCAGGAAGTGGGGGCTGAGGCCTGGAGGTGTCTCGGACTGTGGGGACTGCTGTTAAAGCCTTGAGGACCAGGCAGTGTCCTCTTTTACTGAGTGATGTAGGGGTGAGCAGAGGAGGGGGCAGTCAGGGACCTAATTTGTTATGGTTAGAGATAAAGTTGTTAGCATTAAAACATATTAGATTTTTGAATTGTGCAGAGGTGACAGAAATATAATCATTTTGATTAAGGGTTCCGTGTTAGGAATATTTGATTTTATGAAAATATGTATAGTCTTTTATTTTAAAACAAATTGCTAACATGTCATATCAGTATAGCCATATGACTTACTGGAAAAATGACTGAGAAACAAGAAATCTGATTTGTTGTCAAGGTTCTATTACTGATTTACCTTAGTTTTTTATCTGTCAATGAAGATGGTAATAATAGCTAATATTTTACTAGGATTAGCCATGTGCCAGGCACCTTAGTAGTTCATTTATCCTCCAGAATGCCTTTGATACAGGTCCTATGTTCATCCTTTCCATTTTATAGTGAAGGAGCTGAGCCCTGAGTTAAGTAACTTATCTCATTTCCTATAGCTAATAAATGACAGAGCTGCCATTTGACCCCTGGTTGTCTGACTCCAGAGCCTATAAATTCAACTACTATATGATACTGTCTACTCTATTTACCTCAGATAGTGTGTCGAAGATAAAATTAGGTAACAGATTAATTTTGAGATGGCTGCTAGAATAATGGAAAGAGCCCACTTTTGGAGCCTGGCATAGGTGGATTTGAATGCTTACCATTACCTGGTAACTAGCCAACAATTACTTAATTTTATAATTTTTGGTTTTTTTTTTAAATAGGAAAGTAATACCAATTTTTCTGGTTGTTAGAATATTATAGATGTATATGTGAAGTGTCCAATTTGTAGTAGGAACTTAAAAATTGGTAGCTATCACTGTTTGCTCCTGTTTTCATATATTAGATTTGAGGATCAAGGTTGTATGTATATTTTGGTACTAACTTTAGTTATAATGGGACTGGGCACAAAGTTGTCACCCAGCTATTAATAACAATAGCTAATGCTTATGGGCCAGGTACCTGGTGCCTAGAAGGTTCTTTACATATATTAACTCATTTAATCATAATAAGATGAAAAAGATACTCTTGATAACCCAGTTTTACAAATGAGGAAACTGAGGCAAGGAGGTGTTAAGTAACTTGCCCACTGTCACTCAGTCTGTAAATGACAAAGTTGAGATCTGAAACCAGTAGTCTAGTTCTTAATTACTATGCTTTTAGTCCTAGATTCATAGGATCATAAAGTTGGAAGAAGAAATAAAGGTTTTATAGTTCAATCTCATACAGGGGGACTTGCTTGATATTTTGAGAGTTCCTTGTTTACCTTCTGCTTATCTGTCTTTAGTAACATGGTACTCGTTGGCCCAAAGAGGCAACCCTTTTAATTGTTGGGCAACTCTTTGTGCCAAATTTATAATGTTAAACTATAAATAGCTTTCCCTTTCCCCTTTTCATTGATCTTCTAGTATTCAAAGTATCCGGACAAGGTTAAAAGTTAGCTCCCTCTTCAACATGACATTCCTTTGCTATTTGAAAACCACTTCTTTCTCTTTTCCAAGCCATCAACTCCAGTTTTTGTCAATGGTGATCATCGCCCTCGTTGGTAGAGTAAAACATGACTATTATTATTTCATGTCTGATAGAGTAAAACATGACTATTATTATTCCTCAATAGTACTTTATACTTTTTTCAGTGGAAGTTAGATTACATTAGTTTTTAGACAATCTTATCACACAATTTGCTCCCATTGGCTAAGGTGACTAGATAATGGCTAGTCCCCCTGTTATCTGAGGGTGATCTGTCCCAAGATCCCCAGTGGATCAGGGATGGCTGAAGATGTGCCCTTTACAGTATATATCATGATTTTTTCTGTGTATATATACCTATAATAAAGCTTAATTGATAAATTAGGCACAGTAAGAGAGTAACAACAACTAATAATAAAATAGAACAATTACAACAGTTATGTAGTCTCTCTCTCTCTGTTAAAATAATGTAGTATTTTTGAATTGAAACCATGGAAAATGGAACCACAGATAAAGAGGACTACTGTCTAACCTCCTGAGTATTAGTTGGCTCAGAGGAGTTAGAACAAATACTGTAGACTGAGTAGCTTAAACAAAAATTTATTTTGTCACAGTTCTGGAGGCTAGAAGTCCAAGATTAAGACTGCAGATGATTTGATGTCTATTGAGTGCTCTCTTCCTGGTTGTGGACAGCACCTGCTTGTTAGGTCCTCACATTGTCTCTCTAGGATCTCTCTCCCTCTTTTATAAGGATGCCCAGCAAGTTGGATTAGTGCCTACCCTGATGACTGTGCTTAGCTTTTATTACCTCCATATCAGCCCTGTCTCCAAATGTAGTTACACTGGGGATTAGAGCTTCAACAGATGAATTTTCAGAGGGCACAATTCAGCCCTTAACATCCTAAAACCATAGGGGTGTAGCTGTATGCTAGAGACCTGTGATGGATAAGCAAAGAAAAGGGCTCTGGTCCCTTGATCTTGGGCTGCAGGGAAGTGTGGGAGGAGCTGAAACCATCATCTGTCTTCAGGGGCTGTGCTCTGTCTTTTTCTAGGCCCCCTGGGTTCCCCTTTCATGGTTTTGAGTAGCTGTGGTGTTGACAGGGTGGCAACAGAAAGACATGGTTGAATTGCAACAATAACTTTGAGCTTCAAGTCCAAGGATTTTCCCAGTTATCTCATATTGGGCATTTGCCTTCCTGCCATAGGAAACAGATGCAGGGAGGGCATATTGTAACCTGAAGCCTTCAATCATAAGCCTTCAATCACAGGGAGCCCTACCCAGGACATTCCCTGATGCTGGGATGACTGGTGTGTGACAGAAATCCCAGAAGCCCTTGCTCAGAGGCTTACGTTTGGGACATCCACTGCTCCTGTGACCCAGCCTGCTTCACCATGACAGAGAGTGGAGGGTGGGGCAAGGTATGTGTGCATCAGTGTTCTCAAGCTTATAAGTGCTAGAAAAACTAACTCAAAACGCCTTGAGCAAGATGGGAATGTACTGTTCATGTAAAAGTCCACAGGCAAGCTGAACTTCCACTGTGGTTTTATCCAGTACTCAAATATTATCGCCAGGATCTGCCTCTACGCTTGCTTTGTTTAGCTATCAGCTTTACTGACTCATTTTGTGGTTTCATCTTCACACTACCAGTTCCAGAGGAAGAATAAATATGTTTTCTTGGCTGTTACCAGGTTATGTGCCATTCTAGAACTCATCAGTATAGTCACAGAGATGGATATAATATTATTTTAAGCCAGTCCAGGACTCCCCTGAAGCTAGGGTTGGAGTCAGTTCCATGGAAAGGATATAACTGGAGAGTGGTGGAAGATGGTTTCCCAAAGGAAATTTTGGGTCCTCTTTCCTAGGGAAACTTTGGATCCCTTAGAAAATTTGGAAATGGCTGTTGAACAGAAATAACAAGTGTTTATTACAGAGCATTTTGTATGTGGTACCCAAAACAAATCTTCAGTGTAATGTGATGGGGGTTTCCCCGGGTATTATAATAAGGTATCTCTTTCTCTTCATATTCTTTTTTTTTTTTTCACGGACAATGAGGCTGTATTGATTAGTACAATTCCTGGGCACCTGCGGCCTGTCTCCCCAGGAGCTAGGACAATGCAGCTTTGATACACAGAGCAGATTCTCAGCATTTCTCATCATATTCTTATTTATGGAAACTCGTATTTTTATGTGCTGAAGTATAAGACTATATCTCCCTCAGATTATCCTCTACTTATTTCTGAGAATTCCCCCTTAGTTTTGTCACTTAAGCCCATCTATCCATCAAACAAATAAGCATTGAATGACTACAGCATACTAAGGGATGCTAGATCTTGGGCTGCAGCAGTGAATGAGGGAGAGATATTTGCTGCCCTCATGGGGCTTTTGGAATAGTGTTCCAGGCTCATGGAGCTGCCATGCAGGTCCTTGCCCATTGCACCACGTGGCCCTGGGATATCTGATCTCCTTCAGGCCCTGAGTGTCCCACTACTATGCTGTCCTTGTTTTCATCTGTCCTGTGCCACACAGGGGGCAGGATGCTCCATCACTTCTGCTCAGCATGGCAGGGACAGCTGTGTGTCCTCCACTGTGTGGGTACACTGCTCTTTGACAGCACTTGTCTCAGCTGTCATAACTTCTTTATGTTCTTGTTTAACATCTTTCTCTCTGGACTTCTCATAAGGATAGCCACTGTGACTATCCTATTCACTCTGTTCTCCTTTGCATAGAGCGGTGCCTGGAAGATACAGCGTTCGGAAACTTGAAAGATCTGCTAGATGGCCAGTAGTGGGCCTCAGCTGGGTAGGTGTGATATTCACATAGAAAAAGGACCAACTTTAACTAAAGTTATCTTAGAAATACCCATCTTCCTAGATTGTATTATGTTTATGCTAGGGGAATATTTATAAATGAAGCTTGATTATTTCATTAAATAATTTTTCTGAGGTAAGGGGCAGAGACTAGATTAAAAGACTATGGAGGCTGAGTTACAAGATTCAGTTGTAAAGAACTTGAAAACAAGTATCATGACCACCACATCCTCCATGTCCTGCATCTGATGACACATAGGTGTTTTCTTCCTCACTTACTTTGTCATTTTAGGTCAGATGTTTTCAGTAGCAAATTACTTTTCAGTATATTAGGCAGCAAGGGGAGGGATAAAACTGTACACATGTAAACCTTATAAAACCTTTTAATTTTCAAAGTCTGGGGTGATAAGGAGAAAGCTGCTAGGAAATATGTCTGCTCAAAACGGACATAATCATGCTTTTCCTTAAAAAATTAAGAATTAAGAATGACTCATTAAGAAATTACCTATTCCTTGGAGCATGCTAAAGGTTATGGAGAAATCAGAAGTTGCAGTACTCAAAAGAGCTTTCTACTTGAGTAGGCAGAGTAAGACCCATTAAAACGTTAAACACTAAAGCAGTAAAGCCTCAGAATACCAGTGCAGAGTTTAAACAGCTTCTTATCCATATAAACCAGCACAGTTGTACTTCTATCGACATATTAAAGCTACTTGGTTCCATATCTGATTTGTGTGTCTGAAGTTAAATCAAAATGAAGCAGCAAAACTATGGTCCTATAAAGTTAGGCAAGAGAAAATCTCGAATGCAAGAGGATATTGAAAAATCTCTCAACTGGTTAGAGGTAAGGATCTGTGGGCAGCACCCCCGCCCCCCCCACACAGAAGTTCACTTCTGATTCCAAATCTAGTGTTCACTGAGGATCTGATCAACTCTCCCTGGGCTCATTGAGCCTTTGGGCCTTTGCTGATGGAGTTTTGCCTGGGAAAGCACAGAGGGATGGAGCTCAGGCTCATTGAGGCATGCGGTCACTGTCATAAATCCAGGAATATCTGGGAGAAAAAGGATGACAATGCCTTGCACCTTCCTTGTGAGGACTGCTTGCCAGTTCTGGCTCTAATCTTTTTAAAGGTTCTAAACTTAAAGTTCATGAATCACTCAGGGACCAAGAACTTTTCTTTTCCCGTCCTAGGAAGCAGCATGCTAAGGTGCCTACTTATACACTCCAGTTTCTCAGATGGCTTTGTGGATGAGTTAGGTCTCTGTTTCCTGTGTCTGAAACCCAACCCATATGTGGCTTAGCAGAGACAGGGACTTTTTTTTTAATTGAATCATAGCTGTGTACATTAATGCAATCATGGGGCAGAGACAGGGACTTTTTGACCCAATTAGGGTGAGGCCGATTTCTAGCTCAAGTATTGTCACCAGAACTCAATTCTTGTGAGTCCAGTCAGCTCTGCTCTCCTCCTGTGCTGGCTGTGCCCTCAGACTCACCATTCTTCACTCCTGAGTGGGAAATGGATGAGCAGCTTCAGACTTGACACAATTTTACATTCAAAATCAACAGCTAACAGTGATGTCTACACAAAATGTTTCATTGTATCTCAGTGGCTTCACTAGGATCCCACGTCCTTGTCTAAATTAATTTCTGTGGGTTGGGGGAATGTAATAAACCAATTGCCATAAGATTGGGTCACATGTTCTGTTTCTTTGTTTGGATTTCCACCCAAAGCATGTAAGAGCATATAAATTAGAAAGTAGAAGAGGTGATGTCTAAGAGGAAATAACAAATCCAAACATCAGGTAATGAAAATAATTGAATTTTTATAACATTATTATGGCTGCAGATTCTATTCTGATTGCCAGTTATTAATAATCTTCAGGCAACGGCCGGGTGCAGTGGCTCTTGCCTATAATCCTAGCCCTCTGGGAGGCCGAGCTGGGTGGATTGTCTGAGCTCAGGAGCACGAGACCAGCCTGAGCAAGAGTAAGACCCTCTCTCTAAAAAAATAGCCAGGCATTCTAGCGGGTGCCTATAGTCCTATCTACTTGGGAGGTTGAGGCAAGAGGATCACTTGAGTCCAAGAGTTTGAGGTTCCTGTGAGCTATGATGCCATAGCACTCTACAAAAGGTGACAAAGTGACACTCTGTCACAAAAGAAAAGAAGCCTGGGCAGGGCCAGGCACAGTGGCTCACATATCTAATCCTAGCTTTCTGGGAGGCTGAGGCAGGTGGATTGCTTGAGCTCAGGAGTCTGAGAGTAGCCTGAGCAAGAGTGAAATCCTGTCTCTACTAAAAAATAGAAAACTAGCTGGTCATTGTGGTGGTCCTAGCTACTCAAGAGGTTGAGGCAAGAGGATCTCTTGACCCTAAGAATTTGAGGTTACTGTGAGCTATGGTAACAGAGTGAGACCCTGTTTCAAAAAAGAAAAAAAAAACTTCAGTCAACAATTTCTGCTTTGCATGAGTTCCTAAAGAAAGCAGAGGGATGCTGAACATTCAACAAGAATAAGAGCCACACATGTTCATTTTGTCCAGTTATTTTTGGCCTCAAATATTCTCAGGAAGAATGTAAACTGTACTGATTGGAGAAGCATCTACAGTCAGCATGGATGGATGGCCATGTAGAAATGTGGCTGGAGTGTTTGAATACTTGTCTGTTTTGTGAATGAAGTTCAATTTTAAAGCCAGAATTGGCCATGCTGGTAAAGGATTAACTATAGACTTTCTGCTTGTGTGTGAGATTTTGATCTTTGGTTAACTCTGTAGCTCTGTTTCCCTGAAAAGCTGAAAATGGTAAAATGCCAACTGTGTTGCTAGGTAACAATGTAAGGTAAAAATGACCTTTGGTTAATAAAAATGACTCCCTTGGAGAAGGAGAATTTACTTGGTCTGGTCCTGACTCTGCTGTCCAAGAGGAGCTATTTTTTTTATTCTGGCATGTCCCAGTCCCATTCGTTATATTCCCTAGCTACATCTGAAGTAGATGATGAGAGCTGAGATCTCCTGGGTAGCTAGATTGAGCAAACTATAAATTCTAAGAGGAAGCCATTGTTTTGGGTTTCTCCAAGTACAGTGACTCTTTTTTTTTGGCCGAGGCCAAGTTTGAACCCACCACCTCTGGTATATGGGGCCAGCACCCTACTCCTTGAGCCACAGGCACCACCCTGCAGTGACTCTTATAACTGGGTGTATCTCTCTGAAAGGTCTTAGAAATTATGCCTATGAAGTTGTTACAAAGATACTGGCTCCTGTGAGGAATGAGGCTTTTAAGGCTGGGCACTGTTTAACTTGCCTGATGTGTTCTTATCTTACTCTTGTTCTTGAGCTGTCACCTGGGGACCAGATAGACTAGCTCCTGGATACTATTGCAGGAAGAAGAAGAATACCTGACACCGCTCTGTTAGCAAACTCTTTAAGTAGACTGGTGCCAAATGTTAACTAGGATAGTCCTATGTACCTGAATATTCAGGTGAGCAAAAGAAGACCTATTGGAGATATTGCGGACACACACATAAAATGCAGGCTGAAATGAGAATCGGATTCCTGATCTCATGATGTGGCGGAAACTGGAGAACTATGTTACAGCTATTTCCTTTTCTTCCTTGACTCCATTTCCCAGTCTCTCTTGCAGTGGGAGTAGCCGTTTGACTGAGTTCTGACCAATGGATTGTGGGTGGAAGTGAAGAAGAAGACTTCCAGCCCCAGCCCGTAAAACCCTGTCCAGTGTGTCTCTCCTCCTCTTTCCCCAGTTGCTCAATTAGTGTCCAGGACTCTATGGCACTAGGGGCAGTGAAACCCCAAGATAGTGTCTGTGAATAACTACATAGAAGGTCACCTGCCATCAGGAACGTCTATTTAGCCTTCAAGTGAACAAGAAATGCACAATAACTATATTTAGCCAAGGTAATTCATTTGGGAGCTTATCTGTGAAATCAGTTATTTCCCCACCTAATAGATACATTCCTCAGAACTAGAAATTTCCTCATTGTCCAGTAAGAGACGCAGGCCTGCTGCGTTTTCAGGAATGGCTTTAAGAATTTTTAAACCCTAAAATACAAATGAAAGATGTATGTTTACATCATAAGCTGAAGTTTTGGAAATCATGCTTAATTGCTTCTGAAATCATAAGAATTTGGGATACAATTCTTAGGCAATTTTTGGCTGCTATAACAGAACACTTGAGATTGGACAATGTGTAGACATTCAGAGTTTATTTGGTGCTCGGTTATGGAAGCTGGGAAGTCCGAGATTGAGGGGCTGAATCTGATTAGGGCCTTCTTGCTGCATCATAAAGATTATGGAAGGCATCACATTGTAAAACAGTGCAGGACACAGAGAAAAAAAGGGAGTTGAACTCCAGTGATAACTAACCTATCCTTGAGGCAGAGCCCTCATGACTTAAATGGCCCACCTTTTAATACCATCACAATGGTGATTAAATTTCAAAATGAGCCTCTAGTCCTAGCTACTCAGGAGGCTGAGGTAGGAGGATCGTTTGAACCCAGGAGTTTAAGTCCAGACTGGGTAGCACAGCAAGACCCTACCACTTCAAAATAATTCAGCATGAGTTGTGGTGGGAACATTATATCATAGCTGACTCTTACTTATAAGCAGGGAAAAATGGGCGGGAGGAAATATTTGTATAAATGTTGTCTGTTATGACACCATCAAATTTCTGTCTGTTTGATGCTGTCTGTTATGACACCATCAAATTTCTACCATGTCAGTTTAGGATGACTGAGAAAGATTAGAGGCAGACTAATAATGATAAAAGACTAGTAATGAGAAAAGTTTTATTTTTTTCTCTTGCATATCCTCCAGACTGAATAAAGGGTTTGGGGGGGATCTACCCCATTGCATTATACAGTCATATTTCCTGTGCTATAGATGGACAGCCAGTGAAATGTTAGTCTGTGAAAAAAGCATTCTATGGTTAAAAAGGAAAATACTATATACTGTATTTCTCCCTATGGGAGAGTCTCAGATCAATTTAAAATCTTGTAAGAGGCCAGGTGTGGGGGCTCACACCTAGAATCCTAACACTCTGGGAGGCTGAGGCAGGTGGATTGCCTAAGCTCAGGAGTTGGAGACCAGCCTGAGCAAGAGCGAGACCCTCTCTCTATAAAAAAAAAATAGCTGGCATTGTGGCAGGAGCCTGTTGTCTTAGCTAGTTGGAAGGCTGAGGCAAGAGAATCACTTGCGTCCAAGACTTTGAGGTCGCTGTGAGCTATGACACCATGCACTCAACCCAGAGCAACAGAGTGAGACTTTGTCATGAAAAATAAATAAATAAATAAATAAACAAAAATAAATAAATAAATAAAATCTTGTAAGTGTGTAATAAGGGAAGCTGTTCTTAACATTATCAGTTTATAATAAATAATGATACATAAAGAAAAAACAAAAAAGCGATACTACTACAATTTTGTATTTTATATTTTACTATTTAAATTTATTTTATACTTTGCTAAATTATTATAATTTTATCAATAAATATATAACTTATTTATAATAAATTACCCCCAAAACTCAGTGGCTTAATGAAATGAAGGTTTATGTCTCACTCATTGCTCAGGGTGGGTCAGTGGGTAGTTGGGAGAGGAGGGTGCTGCTCCTTGCAGTCATTTGAGGACCCAGTCTTCATCTACAGTATGGGGCTGTTATGTTTCATGGTTTCAGAATTCGGCTGGATTCTTAGCAGC
This sequence comes from Arctocebus calabarensis, assembly GCA_963573935.1. NCBI lineage: Eukaryota > Metazoa > Chordata > Mammalia > Primates > Lorisidae > Arctocebus > Arctocebus calabarensis. The sequence goes on from CAUYON010023850.1 coordinate 14,311, forward strand.
CTGCTAGCAGAGAAGGGAAATGAGAAGAAGGTGTCTTGCACTAGCTCTTAACCACCCTTGGTGTGATGATTCTTACTGCGATTCCCATTCCATTGGTGAGAAGCCATTCCAAAGCCCACCTAAGAGACATGGGCATAGGGAATGTGCTTAAGAGAAAGAGAACATGGGTACTGGTAAGCTTTCTCAGTAGCTTTCTCAGTCCAGCTGTCACAAGTTGTCTTGGTGACCCCCACATATCTCTTTACTCCCTTTCCTTCTAAGAAGAGCTTATCCAGATCCCAAGGGAGCCAGCTGAATTTCCATCTAGTCCAGTGGTTCTCAACCTTCCTAATGCCGCGGCCCTTTAATACAGTTCTTGTGGGTCACACCCACAGGTTGAGAACCGCTGTCTAGTCTCTACATTCAGCTGGAAGTCTAGGAGCTGGTGCTGCAGTTATCTCTCCATTGAGGGAAGAATGAGAGACACAGAGTGTCTTAGGGGGTTTGCCCATGTTTTGAGAATTAAAGTCTATTTTAGAATTTGAGTCACTTGGTTAGTCATTTATATTTCATTTTTATTTATTTATTTATTTTTTGAGACAGAGCCTCAAGCTGTCACCCTGGATAGAGTGCTGTGCCATCACAGCTCATAGCAACCTCCAACTCCTGGGCTCAAGCAATTCTCCTGCCTCTGCCTCTCAAGTAGCTGGGACTACAGGCACTCACCACAACGCCCGGCTATTTTTTGGTTGCAGCCGTCATTGTTATTTGGCAGGGCCGGGCTGGATTCGAACCCACCAGCTCAGGTGTATGTGGTTGGCACCTTAGCCATTTGAGCCACAGGCACCGAGCCTATATTTCATTTTTAATCATTTTCCAGAATTGCTCACAGCAGTTCTAAAAATCCTTCTACTCACTCACAGGTGTGAAGTTCCCTGCCTCAGTTCACTGACACCACCCTGATTCTACTCTCCAGGAGAACTTTATTTTCTCATTGTTGTCTGTGGTCCTGGCTTTGTCCCCAGGGGGATGCCATGTCCCTTACCTTTCCTGGCCTCATTTTGGAAGGGAATGTTGAAGGATAGGCCCTCCTTGGTAGCCTCCTGACTTTGCAGGCCATTTCCCAACCATTTTATCCCAAAATCCAGATGTTGAGACCTAAAGTTCCCCCACTGATGAGGGGAGTGAACTGTGAATGGTGATATTAACAAGGTTTCTTTCTTTTTTTTTTTTTTTTTTTTTTTGATACAGAGCCTCAAGCTGTCACCCTGGATAGAGGGCCGTGGCATCACAGCTCACAGCAACCTCCAATTCCTGGGCTCAAGAGAGTCTCCTGCCTCTGCCTCCCAACCAGCTGGGACCACAGGTGCCCGCCACAACGCCTGGCCATTTTTTGGTTGCAGCCGTCATTGTTGTTTGGCGGGCCCGGGCTGGATTTGAACCCGCCAGCTCAGGTATACGTGGCTGGCGCCTTAGCCCGTTGAGCTACAGGTGCCGAGCCAACAAGGTTTATTTCTATGATGCTTTTGGTTTCTAAAATGCGATTATATATATTATTATATAGGAATACAGGACCAGAGAGAGAAAGGCCATCTGAGAAGTCCAAGCAGACTTGCTTCTGTTACTTTTCCCTTTTTTTTAAAGCCAGCCTGGGTCATTCTGTGGTCCAGCTATTCAGCTAGTTTAGGTTGTTTAGAGTTTGACCTGGCTTCAGATTTGATAAGCTATCCATTTCTCTCCACCAAACAAATAAATTACTTCTGTCAAAGAAGGCTAACGAGATTCTTATCGTCTGGAGAAGAATATTGAAACCTGGAATGCCTGATTCCACCTTGCCCTCTCCTTTCTAGGACCATGGGAATTCAGCTCTGGAAAGGCTAATTGTGTTTTAGATTCAAGGCTTTTACTTTATCTTTTCTAGGAGCTGAGGTGTTCTTCAGAGATGTCTTCAAGGGTTAAGGGCAAAGGTTGAGAAGGGCTTATTAGTCTTGGTTTCTTATCCTTCCTAACCAAGGCAGTCTAGTTTTGATTTGTATCATTGAAAGAAAAGGTTCCACTCCTGACAGAAAACCTAATAGCTAATAGTTATTAGCTAAATCCATTATCTCTGCAGATAAAAAACTTGAAGTCCAGAGAGGTTAATTGACTGGCCGGATGTCACACAGATGCTCTAGGAGGAACAGGCATTTACCCGGGGCTTCCTGAATCCCAGATCAATGCTCTTTACATTGGAGTGGCTGCCTGTTACTTCCCTTGGTGTGTGCAGCATGTGGTCTATGGTCTCAGACAAAAGAAGATAAAAGGAAGGAGACAAGCTTGGCCCATGCCACAGAGAACATGAGGGTCCAGGACAGGGAGCTTCCCCTCCTGCTCTTGCTCTCCTAAGTCCTCTTTAGGTGAAGCAAGAAGCATCCTGGCTTCCCATCCAGGGCAGGGCTGTTCTGTGCACGCTGATGGTGTATCCTGCTAGGAGCTTGGTACCTCTCAGGCATTTTATCAGCTCCTATTTACAGAGACACATTGCCTGAATTCCTTCTGCTGCCCCAACCCCCACCCCCAATGCTGGTGGTTAACAGTGCTGTTTAAAAATCTCAAGTAGGAGGAGACAGTGTAATTGTCTCATTATGTTTGGGGCTTTTGGAATGTTGTTCTTCCCCAGAGCTGTGAAGATAGAGTGGATGTAGGTCGGCTTGATTCTGTTTTTCTCTGTGAATGGCCTGCAAGTATTAAATATGCAAGAGATGGGCTGCTCTGTCCATGAATGCCCCCCACCATCCTTTCTCACCACATGTGTGTTTCTGCTCAAGACTAGAAAGAAGTGATTGCTTTAGATATGCTTTTTTTTTTTTTAACCAACTGGAGAAATACCTCACTCTGTCTTGTTTAAATGTGGCTTTTCACATGGTTCCAGTTTTTGTGCAGAGGGGAGAGGTGCAAGCAATCTGTATGGTGAACAGTCTTATTGCTCTAAAGAAAAGAAAACAGATCCCAATGTTTGGAATGTCAATGGCTTAGGAAGCTTTTTAGTGGATCTGCCACTTATTCCCATTATCAGGTTTGGTCCCAGAAAAGACCCTTGCATTTTGCCCATGAGTGGGAGGGGATCCTTGCAGGCCAAGGGAAGGGTCCCTAGAAATTGAGGGTGGTGTGGCATGTCCTCTTAGATCCCAAAGCTCCTTTTACTGCCCATCTGGTCAGGTGAGAGCTGAGGTTACTCTACATGAGAGGCTCTGGGGGTTGGTAACCATCAGGGGAAATGTTCAGGGCAGGCTTAGTTGGCTGAAGGTTTATCCATATTTTGAGAATTACTTGGTCAGCTGTTTATGTTCCATTTTTAATTATTTTTCTGCTTTCTATTTTGTTTTTGTGGTCTTTGACAGATAAGTAAAAACTCTTTTAATAACTTTTTAGAAGATATCTTAGAATGCTGTCCAGAGAGGACAAAGTGATCATCACATTGCCTAACAGGGAAAGATTGTGCTTTTGAGTTCTTGTGTGCTTAGTACTAAATCTATACTCCCCTCCCATCTTTTTTCTAAATGTGTAACAACAAAGGGAAAGGTAATTTTTTTTTTTCCCCCAAAGTCCTCTCAGGGAAACCCCCTTTAAACCTATGGATTTTAGTCCAATGAGGAATCCTCTTCCTTTGGTCTAAATTTTACATATCGTCTGTTTCTTACAGGGCTTCCGTATTGTCTCAGGCTCCACTGGAAATGCAGCAAGGATTCCTAGCACATCCCAGTTGCCATAGCAACAGCAGTCTTTCCCATAATGAGCTGCATCATCTGAACTGATGTCACAGCATCATGCAGCAGGTCAAACAAGGCATCTCCTAGTATTGCATCCTACAGATGTGCTGTAAACATCAAAAGAAGACGGTGGGAGCGGGAGATGGTGAGTGCTAAATGTCTGGGCCTTAATTAGGTGGCTGTTTTGTTGGTTAGTCGGTGTCTGCTAAGGTGGAGATGGGGGGATGTTGTCTGCTTAAAATGGACTTGGGGAAAGAAGAGCTGTTTTACCTAAATCTGTTTTTCAGGCTGCCGGGTTAAGACAAAGGCCTGTAGGAGTTCTATAGGAATCAAAATATGTAGGATTATTCTTACATCTCTGTCTGTTATTTTTAAGTGTTCTCATAGATTTGTTCATTCATAGAAGATAATTTTCTATCTCAAAACCCCAAATAAGCTCTAAAATGAGTAGTTAGCAGTATCTACACATTGTAAAGATATACGTTTCTTTTTTATGGAGCAGAGCTAATTGGTTCCCTATTTGTTCTTATGAATTATAAAATATTTAGTGATTTGCAGTATGAAATTCAGTATTTACCTCAGTTGGGTTTCAGGGTCTTCATGGAACTAATGCTGAATAAGCAGTTGACATGCCCTGATGGAAAGGAGATTTGATACATACTCAAGACAGAATTTAAGACCCAAACCACATGATATTATTTGAGCCCTCTGATTTACACTGCAGTTCTTCAACCTAGGTCCACCACAGTTTGTTGAAAGTCTACCACAATATTCTTCCATCACTAGCTGGTGTTTAAAATAGCTGGAGTTTTCTGCAGGCTGCCTCGTAACTGAGAAAGGAGCAAGCTTCCTCTCTGCCGCAGTTGCAGTGAAGGGTAACCCTGGGGAGAGCCCATGGAAGTGACGGTGGGCTTGCCAGCTCTTGCTTAACTTTAATCAAAATCTGGTATGTTGAATAAATATCAGGGTCCTCAGTGATTGCAGGGAATACAGAGCTCTGGACTCCGTTATAAGCTTACTCAATCCTGAAACTCTAGATAAACACGTATCATTTTCATTTCAACCCCTAGCTCTGTCTTTAGGCATCTTCATTATTATTATTATTATTATTATTATTTTGTCTAAAAAATGTAGCCTGACAGTGTCGGATAAGGAGCAGTATGGTCCCTTTTGTTTTGAAAAATGAAATGGATTTCCCTGGTGCAGCTGATTGCTACTGGGGAGAGAAGGGAGGAGGCACATGTCAGCTGAATTGATCAATATGTCCACTTAGAATCAGGGAGTGGTTCTTGTGTCTCAGCGCTGCCAAGTTGATAGTTTTTATTTGAAAAGTCTCATAGGAAAGAATGGCAACCCCTGAATTCCTTTTCTTTTAGGCTGATTATGGAGCCTAAGAAATATCACAGGAAGCAGGAAAAAGCAATCCCTCTTGCTAGCTCCAAGTGATTTTTTTTTTTTTTTTTTTTTGCACAGAGTGGAGCATATTGGTCCCATTAGGCACTGGCTAGAGTGAAAGGCCTCAGGTTTTAATTAGTTTGTTTATACCACATCACACACATGCTACTTTCAGTCCTTTAAGCTTGTGTGGCTGACATGTAGCTGTATGGGATGGGAGAGGTCAGCTCAGCCTGGCTTTATCACAAGCACTTAGGGGCATGAATTGTTCATTGCCTGCTTTTTTATGTCATATAATGGTAAGCTCTGCTGGGACTGCTGGGTGCGAACAGCTAAGTCAGAAGCTCTAAGGTGACAGGGTGGAGTGCTAGATGGTGATGGGGGAAGGGAAAGAATGTCTAGATTATAAATCAAGCGGAAATCACTCAGTGCCCATCAGAATTTTTTTAAAGTACCATTTCCAAGGAAAAGCAACCAAGAGAGACTTGTTTGGTAACATGAATTGCTAGGAGTAAAATACAACCAACGGCAGCATTTTAATGAGTTTTCTGTTTGCTTAATTCTTGTCTCTTTTGTCTAACAGTGCTCTCAGCTGCTTCATCATGGGTGATTTGTATAATTATTGGAAGTCACAGAAGCAAGATTCCTTAAGGGCAGTGCTAGAAAAAGTGGAGTCATGCTTTGAGGGTGGGGAAGAGCACTGGTGGGTGTGGGCTGACAGTCATCTAGTGGAACATCCTCCCAGTTCAGACAAGCCTGTGATTCCCCCCACCCAACCCGCAAATGTTCAGAATGCAATTATAGTTCCCCAACTTTATGCTTTTGTGCTCTTTTGCTCCAGGAGAACAAAGCCCTGGTAATGGGAGCTGTCATCCTGATGCTCCGTTTCTTCGTTTCTTTGCAGAGGGCCACAGTCTTTGCTGCTCTCTGATGAGCTGTGTCTTAATTACTGGCTAAGGCTACTTCAGTTGTCGTAGTTTTAATATATCCCCAAGGGGTAGATAGAGTGAGTATGTATATGGGGGAAGGGCTATGGCTGCATTTATTGGTGCCTCACTGAAACTTCTAGAATTTAAGGAATTTTGTTTCACAGTAATGACTGAAAGATCATCAAAACCATGTAATTCTGTGTGGCCAAGTTTAGACCTGTGAAAACCTCACAAGAAGTTAGCCTCATCTGTGCTTTTGGTTATGGCTTTGGTAACTGAATTACAAAGTTACAAAGAAGTTAATTCTTTGCTAATAACTGGGCCATAGTGGACATGATAAAAGTAATAATCATAACAATAACCATGACTATCATTTTTATTATGTTTCAGATTCTGGAGTAAGCTTTGTGTATGTATGTGTGTTTACATATATAATATAAAATATTTTAAAAAGTATATGTATGTATGTAGAGAGAGAGAGAGAGAGAGAGACAGAGTATTACTTTTTCCCTGGGTAGAGTACAGCTGTATGTATCTTCACAGCTCACTGCTACCTCAAATTCCTGGGCTCAAGCAATCCTCTTGCCTCAGCCTCTTGAATAGCTGGGACTGCAGATGTGTGCTACCATTCCTGGCTAACAGTTTTTTTTACTTTTTGGTAGAGATGGGGTTTCATTTTTGCTCAGGCTGGTCTTGAACTCCTAACCTTTAGTGATCCTCATACTTTGGCCTTGCTGAGTGCTAGGATTACAGATGTGAGCCACCGCTCCCAACTCTGTGCATGTCTTACTTAGCCCTTATAATAGCCCATGAGGTAAAGAGTAACAATGTCACTTTGTATAATTAGGTATTATTATGCACATTTTGCAAAAGCCAATTCTTAGTCAGGTTAGCAAACTTGGCTAAGACATAGTTAATAAGTGATTGGGCCAGGATTCCAAACCAAGGCAATCTGGCTGTGAAGTCCGTGTGCTTACCCATGGTTATCTCAGTTTTATGACATCTTAACTGTATATACCGTGTAGCCCAGTTGCCTACACTCTCATCACACTTATCCCACTCCTCCTCATTCTAATGGGAAATTCAGATTTCAAATGCAGAATGCAATCTCATTTACAACACTTAGATCAATTTTGCTATACAGATGAGCATGAGTCTTGGTGATGTGAATATGTATTCTGTATTACTTAGAAATTTAAGTAATACAGAATTGATGCTCAGGCCTTTTGCTACTACCCTTGCTTGACAGTCTTTCCAGCAGAATCTATGTGGATAATGCAACATGGAATGAGTGTAGCCATAATGGGGTTATACTAAAAGCAGGTCTTAACCTGAGTCAGTAATGATTTAACTCTGTTGTACCTGTCTTGCCAGCTACACATGTAGTGCTCTGCTAACTTTAAGACATTTATATTCCCCAGCAATACCAGGGAATGAATAGAAGTAGAAACTTCTCTCACAGCCAGGGTCAAGAAGATAAAAAGAGTTTGTTTTGCTGAACTTATCAGTGGCTGAAACCAAACACTGTCTGTCTCAGACAAAGTACAAGAATGACAGTCTTGCGAAATATCCTGGAAGCCTTGTGTTTGAGAAGAGCTGATGTAGTCATCTCTGCATCATCCTGCCCATCCCCAGCTGTCCACACCCAGTGCCATTATTGAGCTCTAAGGGCTGTTCTTTCAGTGTGTGGCTAATGCACATACTGACAGCACATTGCTATTGATTCCGGTATGTTGAATATTTAGAAATATTATTCCACAGGGCTCATTAGCCTTCTCTGTGTTCTGGGAAGAATTTAACCTTTGTCCTAGCCTGCTCTAAGGTGGCCCCAGCTTGTGTCTATAAGAGATACAGGAAGGAGAAGCTGATCAGAAAGAAACAGAGCAGGTAGGCACTTCTGACTATAAGCATTCAGTTCTAGTTAGGAAATAAAGCAACCCATGGAATTTAGGGATGTTGGTGGTCCTGCTACATGTCTCATATTCCTTTTATTTCTAATCCTAAAATCCATGAAAGGTAATTTTTTTTGATCTTACAGATTTAATTCAATTCAACAAATATTTATTGAGTCTCTTCTATGTGTTAGGATTTTCAGGGAACATAGCAAATGAATTAGACAGACTTAAATCTCTTCCCCTATTACATTCTAGAGGAGGAACAAAAATAAAGCAGGTGAATTTGTAGTAGAATAATTTATTACCGGTAATACTTTAATACTATTTCTATTTACATTTTATTACACGTGCTAACAGATAAACCCATTATCTTATTTGTATAAGTGCATATATGTGTCTGGTTTATATGCAGAGGTGAACCCATTCCATTAAATAGTAGTTTTTTTCCCTGTCTGAATTTGTATTAAAATATTGCTGAGATGCACCGTAGGTGTGGCCCCACCAATTACCCTCCCTCCGCCCCAACCTCCCCTCTCCCCTATAAGTAAAGGATTTTTTTTAAAAACTTAAGTATTTCTTTGTATCCTTTTGAACATTTAAGATACAGGTAACGTAAAGAATAATTTTTTTATTTTTTTATTTTTTTGAGACAGAGCCTCAAGCTGTCACCCTGGATAGAGTGCCGTGGCATCACAGCTCACAGCAACCTCCAATTCCTGGGCTCAAGTGAGTCTCTTGCCTCTGCCTCCCATGTAGCAGGGACTACAGGTGCCTGCCACAACGCCCGGCCATTTTTTGGTTGTAGCCGTCTTCGTTGTTTGGTGGGTCCGGACTGGATTCGAACCCACCAGCTCAGGTGTATGTGGCTGGTGCCTTAGCCTGTTGAGCCACAGGCGCCAAGCCACAAAGAATAATTTTAAATAGTTATCAAGAACACTCTGCTGCCAGCCCTTCTCCACTAGCCAAATTAACTTCTAAAAAATTGTTTTATTTTGAGTTATCCTGATTGACTATTTACATACTGATGTTACTCTGTAACTCAGTCTTTACATAAATTTTAGTACGAATGCTACAAGGCATTCTTCAGAGTAATTTAAAAACTTTTTTGAATACATTTTTCTTTTTCAGTTATTGGCCGGGGCTGGGTTTGACTCCGCCACTTCCAGCATATGGGGCCAGTGCCCTACTCCTTTGAGCCACGGGCGCCGCCCTCGAACTTTCATTCCTCCACTTTCATCCTAATGCATGCTTCATAGTTTCACATAATGCTTTTTTTTCAATTTGACCTTTTCAAAACTAATACTAGATATTCCCATTTACAATAAATCAGAAACATTTCCAATTTCAAATTTCACAATGAATTTTGACAAAACATTCATTTTTTCAGTGATAATATTTACGCTAAATTTCCAAAAAAACCTGTTACCTGTAGTAAAGTTTTGCATTGTAAAGCAAAATTTCTGGTGATCTTATTTCTCAAATAAAAAAAAAAAATCAAAGAAAGTATACTTGAAAATAAGGCAGTATGATATTTTAAACTGATAATCTTCCAGAAAATCTAGATAATACACATACAATACTTCCATGTAAATATCAGGAAAGTGATGTAAGATATTTGTTTTTCCTACATTAAGCTACATATACTTGGATATAAAATATGAAATAAACTGTATCATAGACTTCAACATACAGAAATAGCCTCAAGTTCCAATTTGGCACACATATATTTAAAGATTGGCTAAAAGAAATTAACCTCCTAATTACATAACAAACTTACAGACATATTCACTCACATGGGGTAATAAAAACAAAACAACAACAACAATAAAAACCCAAAAAGAAAAAGAAAAAAAAAAAAAGAAAATCCAAAACAACCAAAAGCCTTAACTTTCCATGAAAAATTTCTGAGACATTTATTTCAGAGCTTTAAAATTCACTAGAGATTATCCATTCAACTTTGTCCTCTTACAGAAAATTATCCCCTAGAGAGGTTAGTTAAATTCCAAGCTAGTTCAGGGATGGGTAGATACAGATCCTCAATTTTTGACTTTAGGGTCAAGGACCACTCTCATACATCATGTTGTCAATGAAAGTTTTATAAAATATGTCAAGTATTTACCACAAAAATCCTTTTGTGTTAAAGTAACATTCATTTGTAATAAATAAGCTTATTTAGGGCAGCGCCTGTATCTCAGTGGTTGGGGCGCCGGCCCCATATACTGAGGATGGTGGATTCCAACCTGGCCCTGTCCAAACTGCAACAACCAAAAAAAGTTTATTTATTCCATCCTTTATTTTGAAACTCCCAACAGCATAAATATTGACTAACCTTCTAAAGAAGGAAAATAAAAGCACAACTCCATCTTTTAATACCTTAACATGTAACAATAGCTAAACAGCTTTTATACTTGCTTAAAAAAAGTTATGCTAGCAATATTCAACTTAAAAGCTTATTTCTTCCATCAGTCATTCTACATTAATCACTAACCCATTATAGCAATCACTTTAGCTACTATTTACACTTGTAATTACATAGATTTTCATCTTCTTCAAAATTATAGACTGTGAGATCTTTATGAAGGAGAATTACAATATTTGATGACTTCTCTCAAAGAAATTGAAAGGTATCCTGTCCATTCCATAAACACTAACTCTACGAACATTATTCTCTCAATCCCTCTGGAAACTGGCAGCAATAAAAATTCAGAATCACAAATCTTGATTTCCTGGGCTATCTTTCCTCTCCACATTTTAAGTCACTTAATAAACCTTGGGAAATCAGCAAACCTGTCTCAAGTTTCCTTCTAAACAGATATTGTAAGGGAGCTTCAGATTACAGGAGCATGATTGAGGAATAATCTGAAAATAATTACATGTAAAATATATTCTTTACAGAACATTATGGTATGAAAGAAACTTTAATTGTAAGATATGTGTATGTTAAATGTAGTAGAGCTGGAAAATGGCATCTAACATTTTTGTTTTCTTTTTTTGAGACAGAGCCTCAAACTGTTACCCTGGATGGAGTGCTATAGCATCACAGCTCACAGCAACCTCCAATTCTTGGGCTCAAGCGAGTCTCCTATCTCCGCCTCCCAAGTGGCTGGGACTACAGTGCCCACTACAGCGCCCCTTCATTTTTTGGTTGCAGCCGTCATTGTTGTTTGGCGGGCCGAGCTGGATTCGAACTCCCCAGCTCAGGTGTATGTGGCTGGCGCCCCAGCGGGCTCAGGTGATTCTCTTGCTTCTGTCTCCCGAGTAGCTGGGACTACAGGGGCCCGCCACAATGCCCAGCTATTTTTTTGTTTTTGCGGTTCGCCGGGGCCGGGTTTGAACTCGCCACCCTCAGTATATGGGGCCGGCGCCCTACCTACTGAGCCACAGGTGCTGCCGCATTTAACATTTTTTCAAAAAGTCTCATCAGGGTGGCGCCCGTGACTCAGTGAGTAAGGCACCAGCTCCATACACTGAAGGTAGTGGGTTCGAACCCGGCCCCGGCTAAACTGCAACAACACATAGCCAGGTGTTGTGGCGGGCACTTGTAGTCCCAGCCACTCGGGAGGCTGAGGCAAGAGAAACGCCTGAGCTCAGGAGCTGGAGGTTGCTGTGAGCTGTGTGACGCCACAGCACTCTACTGAGGGCGATAAAGTAAGGCTGTCTCTACAAACAAACAAGCAGTCTCATCAAAGAAAAACAAAAGTGTGTGTGTGTATATATGTAAGTATGTATATGGAATTTAACGGAATAATGTACACACACATGTATCTCTCTCTACTCCAAGCAAAATTCTACAGGTCACATTCAGTTTCGTTGATAACTACAAAAGCTCATGAAAGGCGCCTGTGGCTCATCTGGTAGGACGTCCGCCCCATATACCGAAGGTGGCGGGTTTAAACCCAGCCTGGGCCAAACTGCAAAAACAGAAAAGTAGGCAGGCGTTGTGGCGGGCGCTTGTAGTCTCAGCTACTCGGGAGGCTGAGGCAAGAGAATCGCCTAAGCCCAGGAGTTGGAGGTTGCTGTGAGTTATGTGATGCCACGGCACTCTACCGAGGGCGATAAAGTGAGACTCTGTCTCTATACAAAAAAAAAAGCTTCCACAGGAAAGTTAGGCCCTCTTAACATTACAGTATTTTCAAAGTTCTGACTGCAAGGGCATTGTAAGGTTCTCACCAGTGTAGACAACCACTGGAACAACCTTTGAAATGTACACGTTCAACACTCACAGCAAACTGCCCCAATAAATCTAAGTATCGTTAGTACAAATAATATAAAGCCAAAAATTCCATCCCTTAATATTAACGGTAATAATGAGCTGAACATATACAAAGAAAACCAAGTTCTCATTGTATTCTGCCTCTTAAGTTCGTGCTATCAAACAAATGTGTTTAATCGCTACTCAGTAAGCTGTTATTTTTAAAACCTTTGAAAAGTACAGAATTACATTTTATAGAATAAAAGGCTCACCATTACGTGTTATACAATACATAGTTATATTCAGATTTTTTGCAAACTTGGAAATTCTTCCGTTAAATTTAGAGGTACACGCGTGTTCTTAATTTCCCCCCAAATGAACGGAAATCACAGAGTTTCGCCTACTAATTTCAAGTCTCCTACCTAAAACAACGGATGGAAAATAGTCTAAGACCTTCTACAACATTACTGTTCAGTGACTATGTCTCATCTTCCAATTCTCATCGATGGCGATATGAAATAGAACCCGGGAAAAGGAACACGTATGCTTATCATTGCATTAAATAAACAGTACTCAAGCAATGCTATAGCGATCCAGGGCCCTTCCTGCGCTGTCTGCTATTAAGTAAAGCTTCTTTTTCCATGTAACTTAAGTCCGTGCCCTTCCGCTGCAGCAGAGGCGCTGCACATCCCCCACCCCTGCGGCCACTTCCGTGTTTACACTCCTCTTCCCTCCAATTCCAAGCGTACATTGTCAGCTTCACTCCCGCCCAATCTTCATTGGCCCAGCGCGGGCCCTTAGTCCCGCCCCCAGAAATCAACGTTCTTATTTGGAACATCTCAGAGAGCAGATTGGAACCACAGGCCTGTCAATCCCGTTGGTTCTGTCCTCTCCCAGGCGCTTCCGCTGAGGTGGGAGGTTTGGGGGGAGGGGGAGAGGGGGCAATTCCGTGCTGAGACTTCCCTGGGGCCAAGACTCCCTCCCTCCCGCCGCACTCCCTCACATACACCCACTGTTTACAAAAATAAACGTTCCCCTCTGACGTCCCAACGCTCCAGGTCAGAGGGACAAAATACAGTCCGTGTTCTTCCCATTCTCCCCCCAAAAGAAAACAGCCCACGAGGGAAGGGGCATACACCTAGTTTGTTCACAGACACCCCCAAAATGAGGATGGGGAGGCGGGCCCCTGACATAAACACCGTCCTGGTCAGTCCACGTTAAGTGACCCTTTCCAGAACCGTTACTCCAGAGGCTGCACACGGTGGGGGTGGAGGAGGAGGGAGGGTCAGGGCATTTTTTTTTTTTTTTTTGGCGGGTATCGGTCCATTGCACATCGCCCGGGGCTGCCTCGTCCATGCGGAAGTCGTGAAATTGTGGACGAAGTGTGAAAGGACCACAGGGCGGGGGTGGCGAGCGCGCCCCGCAGAAGCCCGCCACCCCCGGAGCACGGGCAGCAGCGGCCTCTCCGGCCAGACAGCGTGGCAGGCGCAGCCGAGAAACAACAGCCGCACTCACTTCCTGGTTCCTCAGCAACTGGGCTGAAGCGCACAACTCGCCCGCCCCCGAGTCCCCAACTTAACCGCGGCGCCGTTCTCCGGCACCCGCTGCCAGCGCTCCGCCCGGCAGCTGCCGCCGCTGCTCGCCAAGCCCACCCCGAAGCGACAGCACCGGATTCGAGGCAGGTTACTCTCCAAGGTGATCACTTCCTGATTCGTCGCCTCCATTACTTCATTCACTCCCCCCTTTCCCCGGCCGCCCCAGTGACTGAGGTGGACGCTGCACCCCTGCACAGACCGCTGCGGGGGAGTCACCCCGCCTTCTGTGCACCCCCTCGCCTGCTACCCCGATGCACGGGAGAAAAGTTCTCCTGTCCTTACCGGCCCGGATGAGCAGATCCAGCTGGTTCGTGGGTCCCTCATGCAGAGACGTCGCCATGTTTATCCCGGGGCTGGAGCTGCTGCTTCACATTGACTTACACCGTGAGCAGCGGCGGCAGGGGAGGAGGCGGAACCCGCGGCCGGAGACACACGCCGTGCGACCCACACACACTCACGCACTCGCACACACTCCGACGCCCGGATCCTTGCGCGTCCTCCGACAGGAAGCCGAGGCCGGCCCGCCTCCCGCCGCCGGGCTGAGAAACCCCACCACCTAACGGCAGGGGCAGGGGCGGCGGCGACGGCGGCGGCCCCAGCTGGCAACGCGATCCTTCCGCCCCGCGCCCAGACAGGAAGTCCCGGACGCCCGCTCCGGGGAGCGCCGCTGCCCGCGGCCAGGAAGACACCTGAGGCTGCGGAGCCGCTCCCGGGGCCGCGGCGAGCACGCAGCCGCCCGGCGGGAAGAGGCACATCTCACACGCTGCTCAAGAGAAGTCTGCAATTGTCCCCCTCTGGAAAAGAGCCATTAACCATATTTTCTTCCTGGAAGCAATCTGATACCTAGTCCCGCAGCTGTAAATAAAGGTGGCTATTTAACTTGTTTTGGCTTTTTCAAAGCTTATGCAACACGTAACCAGGTCACCTCAAAGATGTGCACTTTAAAACAGGAACACCAACAAAGTCACACCTAGAAAATATTGTAAAGCATTACTTGAAAAGTAAGGAGCTTCCAACTACTTTTCTGAGACCGACTTCGGAGTTTTCTCTTTACACAAGTGCCAGACAGCACACTAAACAAGTATTTAGTAAATAACACAACATGCCAGTCTCGGAGAAATTAGACTCCCCCAATTTGCTCATAATGAAATTCATGTATGTACCCTTTCATTTGTTCGGTTCACTTGAAAACAAATGAACGCATTCACTTACACTGTCATCTACTTTTAAAAAATCTTTTTTTCTAAAAACAAACGTTTTACAAATAGTAACTATTAAAATAAAATGAAAAGGAAACCAAATTGCTAATTTAGAGACTAATTTTTTTAAAACACAAGAAATCAACCCCATATTATGAGGAATGAGACTTCATCAAAACAAGATTCCCCTGGTTTTAGAATTTTGCAATATGAAAGTTTCTAAATCTGAAGCAAAATGTTATCCTAAAGTTGTCTGCACACAAAACTTAACATAAAACTGCTTCCTACAGAGTAAGCGTTCAGTTAAGTATTGGCTGAATAAACACACTAATGCGACCTGGCAGTTACAAATTTTAAATAAAAAGATAATTTTTCTGATCTGAATTAACTGAGCTGTGCAGGTAATTTAGAGAAAAAAACTTTTCAGTGTAATATTAATGCAGTATCATTTTACAAAAGTGTACCCCAATGTCGGTGCAGCATGAGAATGGATTTACAGAACCTGTGTCTACTTTTTCCATTTCTCCTGATAGTCTTCTCTTGGTCCTTTCCCCTAACCCTACCAACCATGATCACCACCCTCCCCAAAAAACCTATACCATTTCCAAAGTACAACTCCCCTTAAACCAAATATGATTCTCTTTCTTGAATTAGGTAAACCTGCCATGTATGGGACAAAATGAACTAGATGGTAGCTTTTTTATTGCTAATCAGTTTAAAAGAAGGATCACCCATTGGTGGGCAGCATCTTAAAACAGTAGTTTCCATGTGGCAGAAGTTAAGGAATACTAAGGTGTATAAAGCTGAATCACTGAAATTGACAAAACATCTGAATTTCCACTATTACCAATCAATAGCTTTTCATGTGCTATTCAGAATAGAAAAGAAAAATACAAGCCAAAGTTTTATTTTTGTGCAAGTGACAGGTGAACAAGGCTCAATCAGTCAGAAGCCTGATATATATAACTTTTACCTTCCTATTTGCTTTTGAAATACAGCTTAAGAAGTCAATAGTTTACATATATATGTAATGTGTACATATTACCCTCTGTAATCCTATGTGTCCATGACAGCCTTATATTTTAAGTTCTAAGAAAACAGCTTAATCTATTCCTCCAGAATATTCAATTTGTTGTTTGGGTTTTTTTTTGAGACAGAGCCTCAAGCTGTCACCCTAGGTAGAGTGCCTAGGCATCACAGCTCACAGCAACCTCCAATTCCTGGGCTCAAGCGAGTCTCCTGCCTCTGCCTCCCAAGTAGCTGGGACTACAGGTGCCTGCCACAACGCCGGCCATTTTTTGGTTGCAGCGTCCTTGTTGTTTGATGGGCCCAGGCTGGATTCGAACCCGCCAGCTCAGGTGTACGTGGCTGATGCCTTAGCCCGTTAAGCCACAGGCGCCGAGCTGTGTCTTGCAATTTTCTTTTAATCTTTCTAATTGTGTGGAGGGGAAAGTCTCAGTTCAGTGCTTCTCTAGCTTTAATATCTCTTAAACACTTGCTGACCCCCTTTTAACAGAAAGAGCAGGCTTCTGGCTTATCTTATGTAAGAACAATTGTATACTTAAATCTAATTTTGGCTTTTAAAAAAATTCCTTGTGCCTATCTACCTGCCTATAAGTCTATTTCTCTTTAACCACAACAATGTGTATTTAATGAGGATAATTGTCACATAAACCATTTTCACATCTCAGTATACATTTTATATAAATAACCTACTACTAAGGTTAAAAGAAAAATAATGCTACAGTGAAAAATGTTGTATCTCTTGGGACAATCTTACCTGATTTTGAAACAAAGCAGTAAGAAAATTTTAAGATTGCATTCTGATGTTTGATGTTTTCCATTATAGTTTCCTCTCAAATGCATATTAATTAAAAGCTAAATCAATTGAAAAACTAAGGCTAGACACCATGGCTCATACCTGTAATCCTAGCACATGGGTGGATCTCCTGAGCTCAGGAGTTCGAGACCAGGCTGAGCCAAGAGTGAGACCCCCGTCTTAAAAAAAAATAGCCAGGCATTGTGGCAGTCACCTATAGTTCCAGCTACTAGAGAGGCTGAAGCAAGAGGATTGCTTGAGTCCAAGAATTTGAGGTTGCTGTGAGCTGTGATGCCACAGCTCTCTACCAAGGGTGACAAACTGAGACTTTGTCTCCAAAAGAAAAAGAAAAATACTGGGAAGTGAGCAGTAGTTCAGACAGAATAATGGTAAGGCTTGAATTTAGGCAGTGAGACTTGAAGTTATCTGAAGTGTTCCATCCCTTTTATTTCTATTTTCTTTTAAATGAAAATAAATATAACATTAAAAACCATTTTGAAGTGTATGGTTCAGTGATATTTAGTATATTAAAATGTTGTCCAAGAATTACCAAAACATTTTCATCATTGCCCCTCACAAACCCCAGGCCCACGGAGCAGATCCATTCCTTCCAACCAATCTGCTCTCAGTCTCTGTGAATTTGCCTTATTTAGACATTGCATGGAAGGAGAATCATACAGTATGTGATCTTTGTGGCTGGCATCTTTCACTTAGCACATGCTATGGTGTGTATTAGTCCAGCTATTCATGGACAAGTATTTATTTGAGTAGCTGTTTTCAATGCTTTGGATATATACCTAGGCTGACTGAGTCATATATACCTCTGTGTTTTACTTTTTGAGGAAACACCAAACGTTTCCACAGAAGATACACCATTTTATATTCTTACCAGTGATGTATGAGGGGTCCAGTTTCTCTACATCCATGCCGACACTATTGTCTAGGGTTTTTATTTTATTAGTGGATATGAGGTAATCTCTCATTGTGGTTTTGATTTGCACATCTTGTCATGTGCTTCTTGGCCATTTTTATATATTCTTTGGACAAATGTCTATTCAAACCCATTTTTATACGGAAGGTGGCGGGTTCAAACCCAGCCGCGGCTGAATTGCAAAACAGAAAAATAGCCGGGCATTGTGGTGGGTGCCTGTAGTCCCAGCTACTCAGGAGGCTGAGGCAAGAGAATCTCCTAAGCCCAGGAGTTGGAGGTTGCTGTGAGCTGTGTGACGCCACGGCACTCTACCGAGGGCAATAAAGTGAGACTCTGTCTCTACAAAACAAAAAGAAAAACAAAAAAAAAAACCATTTTTAATTGAGCTGTTTGTCTTTTTGTTGTTGAGTTGTAAGAGTTCTTTATATATCCTGGGTACTGAACCTGTATCTGATGTGTCATCTGCAAATATCTTCTCCTATTCTGTAAGTGGCCTTTTCACTTTCTTGATAATATCCTTGATGCAAAAAAGGGTATTGATTTTGATGACGTTCAACTTGTCTGTTTTGTTTTTTTGTTGCTCAGTTTTTTGACGTCCTAAGAATCCACTGTGAAATCCAAGCTTAAGAAGGTTACCCCTGTTTTCCTTTTAATAGTTTTTTAATTTTACCTCTTACATTTAGATTCCTTTCAAGTTAATATTTATGCATGGAGTTAGGTAGGAGGGTTTAGCTTCATTCTTTGGCATGTTGTTATCCAGTTCTCTCAGCACCATTTGTTGAACAGATTCTTTGTTCCCCACTGAATGGTCTTGGTCCTTGATGGATGAGACTCCATTTCTTTGAGCTAATGGCCTGACCAAACTGAGCCTCAGTCTCCTTACCTGGAAGACGGGTGTCGTGAAGACGAGAAAAGAGTTTAACATGATAAACAGACTAAAGAGGGATTTTTCTCTCTTCCTCCTCTCGTCCTGATCTGAGCTCCTTTCTGACTTCTGCTTACTGCCTCTAAAGCAGCAGTTCTCAACCTGTGGGTTGTGACCCCTTTGTAGCAATGAAAATACATCGCGGCATTAGGAAGGTTGAGAACCACTGCTCTAAAGAGAGAATTAAAGATTTGATGTGATCTTTACTAAAACTCCAGTTTCTGCTGACTTGGTCTGATCTGGAGCAAAGAGACTATCATAAAGCTTACAAGTAGATTTTTAGATATGTATGGATTCTCGGCCGTAACTCCTTATTATGAATTAGGGGGTGGCCTAAGAGCAAAGCTGAATTAATATGGGGACATAATATAGATTTTTTTTTAGAACTGAAAATGCCCCAGGTATCATCTCTTCATTCCTCTTATTTAGAGTTAAGAAAGAGTAAGTAACGTCCCTAAAATGCCCCCTTGCAGTGTGGGCAGAGAGGAGGTGAAATGGGGCCTGAATGGGAAATCTGCTAAATATCTTTCTCTTCTTCCTTCAACTCTCATGTTCTGTTGGTTTCTACCCATGTGAGAAAGATGTTTATAAAATCCCAGGGTGTCTGCTGGTGGAGTCTATGCCTGTTTACAGAACTGTCTTCCCTGAACCAAACGAAAAGAACCAAAACACCTATTATGGATTTTTGGCTAAAAATATTACCTTATTCTGTTTGGAGATATTTTAAACATAGTTGTTTCTTTAATTACAGGTTTGGCCCATCTTCCATTTATGGGCCTGACTTAAATATATTAAAAAATTTTTAACCTATAATAATATTTACTGGCAAGTCTTAATTTTAAGCCTAACCTTTGGGAACTATTTTCCCTTTTAAATTTTATTCTTCTTGAAAAATGTTATGCCATCAGGTTTCTGAGGCCATGGAGCAAGGGGCCAAGTCTTGCTTTTGGAAGTCTCTTTCTTGCTTTGGGAGAGGAGTAGGAGGGTGAGAGAGCTACAGGTATTGGATCAGGAGATCTTGGCTGGATCCTGGTCTACCTCTTCCCAGTTGTGTGACATTGAACAAGTTACCGAACCTCACTTTCCTCATGGAGCCTCACTTTCTTCATCCATGAAATGGGAATAACAGAACATTGTTGTTGGGTTTGTGTGAGCACTAGAGACAATGCATAGCTTTTCTATATTCTTAATATATGTTATTGAGAATCTGCTCTGTGCCAGGCTCCATGCTAGGTTTTGGGCAAGACAGAGTAGCAAGGTGCTGTAGTCTAAAAGGGGGAGGGGCTGGGCACAGTGGCTCACACCTGTAATCCAAGCACTTTGGGAGGCTGAGGTGAGAGTATCAAGATCACTTGAGGCCAGGAGTTCCAGACCAGCCTGGGCAACATAGTCAGACCCTGTTTCTATTTAAAAAAAAAAATAGCCAGGTGTGGTGGCAAATGCTTAGATGCCTGCTACTCGGAAGATTGAGGCAAGACAATCAGTTGAGCTCAGGAATTGAAAGCTGCAGTGAGCTGTGATTGTGTCACTGCACTCCAGCCTGGGTGCAGAGTGAGACCCTGCTTCCTAAAAAAAAAAAAGAAAAAATATTTTAAAAAAAAAGGAGACAGAGAATAGTGCATGTGCCAAGCACTTTTATAAGTACTATATACTTATAAAATAAAAGTGGATGAAGTACTGTACCTACTGTATCATGAATAGACTTTGAAAATGTGTTGTTAAGTGAAAGAAGCTAGACACAAAAGGTCACATATCGTATGTTTCCATTTATAGGAAATCTCCAGCACAGGCAAATCTATAGAGGTAGAAAGCAGACTAGTGGTTGCCAGGGATTCAAGAGAGAATAGGGATTGACTGCTTAAGGGATAATAAAAATGTTTTAGAGCTGGATAGATGCACAGCATTGTGAGTGTACTATATGCCCCCTGACATATACACTTTAAAATGGTTAATAATAATTAATTTTATCTTGTGAAATTTTTGCCTCAAAAAAAAAATACAGAAGTGTAATGTGAAGGGCCCTCTTATTTTATTTTATTTTTTATTTGAGATCTGTATAAAGGTACAATTAGGTTATATTGTTTGCATTTGTTAGATAAAGTCCAAGTTGTGCTTGAGCCCTTCATCCAGGAGGTGTGTGGAACACTCTTACATTAAGCCTATTAGCTTACCAAATCCTCCATCCTCCCCCACCATTTAGATGAAGCTCAATCCACAGTTGCCACGATGTGGAATCAACCCAAGTGCCTATCAATCTATGAAAGGATTAATAAATGGTGTTGTATATATACCACACTGTACTATTCAGCCACAAAAAAGATAGAGACTTCACATCTTTTATACTTACCTAGACAGATGTGGAGAATACCCTCCTAAGTAAAGTGTCATAAGAATGGAACAGAAAATATCAAATGTAGTCGATACTAATATGAAACCAAAAGATAAACAAATAGACTCCCACAGGGGAGGGGTCCTCTTTTATTGGGAGTAGTGTGGGGTAAGAGACAGTCTCACTGGAGGAGATACTGGAACAGCCCTGGGTGGGAATGAGTGCCTGGGTGGTCTGAAGAACCCAAGGAGGGCATCAAGGCTGGAGCAGAGTCTGCCAGGGTGAGAGTAGCAGGCGACCATGTAAGAGAACAGTGAGAGCCAAGTGATGGGCACTGGAGGCTTCCTCTGAGAGAGGGGGAGAGCCAGGGAGGATTCTTTGGGTTTTTTGCTTGTTTGTTTGTTTTTGTTTTTTTGAGACAGAGTCTCGCTATGTCGCCCTCGGTAGAGTGCTGTGGCGTCACACAGCTCACAGCAACCTCCAGCTCTTTGGCTTAAGTGATTCTCTTGCCTCAGCCTCCTGAGTAGCTGGGACTACAGGTGCCCACCACAATGCTCAGCTATTTTTTGATTGTAGTTGTCATTGTTGTTTAGCAGGCCCAGGCAGAGTTCACAGGGAGGGTTTTGAGCAGAGGAGGGACATGATGTGTCCCTGATGTGTGTTTTAGTCAAATCACTCTGGCCGTATGGAACATATTCTGGAGGGAGCACGAGTGAACGTTGGGTGCTGGTCACGAGGCTGTTTCACTGGTCTTGGTGAGATGTGGCTCAGGCAGGAGAGGACATCGAAGATGGTGCAAGGGGCTGGCTTTTGGAGAAGTTTGGCCAGAAAGTAGAACTACAGGATTTTCTGGGAAGGAGTGAGGGTATGAGGGGGAAAGGAGCTGGCTGGAGTGTTTGTTCAGTCATTCCGTGCTCTGACCTTGGATACTGTGGGCTGGTATGGGGCCATCGTCAGGAAGCCGCAGCAGCACTTTCCTCAGGAGTCCCCTCCACAGCGCATCACTGCTCTGAGGTGTCTGCTGAGCAGCAGCCCATGGAGAATTTATGGGCAGGAGGGCGTGCTGTTGCACTGGCCAGTCCTATTACCAAGTTTTGCACATGTTATTTTTATCTATCATCTGTCCATCCTGCTATCTAATCATTCATCTAAGCATTCATTTATTAATATATACTTTAAAAAAATTCAGACCAGGTGCAGTGGCTCACGCCTAGCACTCTGGAAATCTGAGGCAGGAAGATCCCTTGAGGCCAGGAGTTTGAGAGCAGCCTGAGCAAGAGCATGAACCCATCTGTACGAAAAAAGAAAACAAAAAAAAGAAAGAAAATTTATAGAAAAATTAGCCAGATGTGGTGGGTGCCTGTAGTCTTAGCTATGTTTTTAAAAATATGGAAGTTTTTTTTTTTTTTTTTTTTTTGTCTTAACTATAAGCTGTGGTCCCTGTCATTAAACTTCTATTAGGCTCAGCGCCTGTGGCTCAGCGGGCTAAGGCGCCAGCCATGTAAACCTGAGCTGGCGGGTTCGAATCCAGCCTGGGCCCACCAACCAACAATGACGGCTGCAACCCAAACAAAAATAGCCAGGCGTTGTGGTGGGCGCCTGTAGTCCCAGCTACTTGGGAGGCAGAGGCAGGAGACTCGCTTGAGCCCAGGAATTGGAGGTTGCAGTGAGCTGTAATGCCACGACACTCTACCCAGGGCGACAGC
>CAUYON010023851.1:0-66421 GCA_963573935.1 Arctocebus calabarensis
GCCCCTTCTGGGAATTCTTGCAGAGAAGTAAGCTGAGGAAGTCATAAAGCTAAAGATTCTTGCCATTTTCTCAGTAATCATTCTATGTCTTGTCTACTTTCCAGTGTCTTGAAAATCAGTGTTGTTTCATAACTGAAGATAAACTCAGTAGATATCGCTACATGTTGGCAAGACACAATTGTAAGAGGGTCTTTACAATTTACAAATGCAATCTGAGTAACCTGGTTTCTTGTACCCTCAATGAATCTCCAACAATAAAAAAAAAAAAAGAAGTATATCATGTCCTCCTGATTTTAAGTCCATCCATACACACCAAATTATTGCCTAAAGCTTCTGATGGCAATTATCAAATAATGACAGGGCCTCCAAGGAAGGAGAGTGCTCAGGATTTTCAGATTTTCCGGGAATTGTGTCTGCTATAAAATGGGTCCCCTAACAGACAGCAGGCACCTGGAAAGTGGGTAGGGAGAGGCTTTGACAATGAAATGACTAATGACATAGTCAACCCCAACCAGGCAGAACATCACATTTTGAAATGACTGATGACATCTCCAACCAAACGGAGTGTCACATTTCCTCTGCCCAACACTCAAACCCTGCCTGCGTGCTATGAGATTTGGGTGTCTTTGCCCTGAGCTTTCCCCCTTTACCAGCTGCTCTGCGTGGGGGGCTGTTCCCTTACCACCTTCACCTGGTTGGCCCTCCAGTCTCAAAGCTCAGCCTTGCCTGCAACCACCCACAGGTAGGTTACTTCCTAAGTACTTCCAGAACACCCTCTACCTGACCTCCTCCTGCACACTGCAGCCCCCGTGGCTCCCTTGTATGTCTTTGCCACCAGCCTGACTGCTCTTCAAACAGCCCTGCCTATTTATCTCTGCATCCCAAGTACTTTGCTGAGTTCCTGGCACACAGTAGATGCTAAATAACTGTTTCAATGAATTCATATATCTACTTGGATGAACCTTCCAAAACCACATGTTTAAAACAAGACTCATGGGTTTGGCGCCTATGGTTCAAGCAGCTAAGGCGCCAGCCACATATACCTGTGAATCCAGCCCAGGCCCACCAAACAACAATGATGGCTGCAACCAAAAAATAGCCAGGCGTTGTAGCGGGCGCCTGTAGTCTCAGCTATTTGGGAAGTGGAGGCAGGAGAATCGCTTGACCCCAGGAGCTGGAGGTTGCTGTGAGCTGCAATGCCACAGTACTCTACCCAGGGTGACAGCTTGAAGCTCTGTCTCAAAAAAATAAATAAAAATAAAAATAAAACAAGACTCGTGGCTCTAAAACTACTGCTAAATTATTATTTCCACTAATAATAGCAATAGCTAATATCACCTAGATGTTTGCCACATGTTAAACACCATGATACGCACCTAATACAAATCTTCTGACACCCTGTAAGGCAGTATGTCGGGCAGGGAGGAAACAGCCTGATGAGGTGAGGTGCGGGTCTGAAGTCACACTGCTAGTGTTGGCAGAGCTAGTTCTCTCTGACACACATCAGTTGCCCATGGGCCATGCCCAACCTTTTCACCATGTCCTTTGGCACCCGTGCTAATAGTACCTTAACATTTTTGAATTGGCTCTTTTTTAGATCACCTTGTTTTAAGTAATAAAATCTTAAAAGTCACACATTTGAGGCATATATTTCCTAAAACTTAGTCAATAAATAAAATCAAAAAATGAAACTCAAAAAGAAACTATGGAAATAAAAAATATTCATTTGTGTAGCAAGAGAAATGACCTGTTGCCCAAACATGGGAACTCCATCCAGCACGCGTCGCCCCCTCTGGCTAGACAAACTTGCAGTGTCCAGAGGACACTCATAGATCTGACAAGGCAGGGAGCCCTACCCAGGCCCATAGGAGGAGGGATACACTGGAGAGCAGGGTGAACCTTAGGCAGCAGCTACTGTCTCTCCTCTGAGCAAGAACACACCTCCATAACTATTTCCCCCTGGAATGCTCACCTGGGAGTTGATTTGCCAACCAATTCACCTCAAGGAATAGGTATGTAACTTGGAGCTGGCTGATCAGGACAAAAGAAAGTGATTTAGGGATGGCCCACATTTGGGTGTAATGTGAGTGAATCTGGGTGAAACTCAAGTCTGACACTTTTGAATGAAGGGAGCCCAGAAGTTCATGCCTATGGGGCACAAAACAGAAGAAGGGAAAGTCTGCAGTGCCTGCCAACCGACAATGTCTCTAGAATGGAGGCCCACACACAGAGACACCCTGGATCAAGCCGTGCCTGAAGAAAAGACCTACCGGGCTCACGTGAGCCCCTTTCCTCTTCAGACAAGTCACCCTGGATGTTCAGATGCTTACCACTGAAAGCCCTTGATGATACACAGCCATTCCAGAAGGAAATCAAAGCTTATATTTAATATTTGAATGATAAAAATATACCTATAAAAAGAGACATAAAAATTGGTTTAGCTGAGTATGCACATTCAGAGATTAAAAGATTGACAATTTTGCCAAAATACATCACTCTCTATCTTTATTTAAACATAAGTGAGTTGATCTAAGACAAAAGATGACAAGCAAGTTATGACTTCAAGCCACTAAATCGCTGAACTAACCAGCCACATACCTGTCACTTAGTAACTAGAAAGTACACTGTAATAAGGGCAAAGGTGTTTGCAGATGGGGTGTCAGTTGCGCCTCTGCACTTCAGGGCGGTCACCAGGAAAGCAAGAGCCATAGCAACACCAAAGCAAAACAATAAAATCAAAAAATGCTCTGCTCTGCTCAGACTCACTTCCGTGTGAAACCACACATTTCCCACTGAAGTTTACGTGTCCCCTGATTCTACTGATCAATAAAAACTATAAAGACGAAAAAGAGGAAAGAGGATGAAGGAGGAGGAGGCTGGTGAAAACACTGAATTTAAATAATTTTTCACAGACTGTGCCACAATTTTCTTAAAAATGAATGAGGGGAAAAGAAGATTTGAGATGGGGAATCAGAGTTTAAACTTTCAATATAATAACATGCCCCTTACATGCTCACAATAGTTAACATTTCCTGATAGTAATTGTTGATAGCATTATCTCAGGGTTTGTTTTTGTTTTTGTTTTTGTTTGAGACGGAGTCTTACTCTATCACCCTGGGTAGAGTGCTGTAGTGTAACAGTAATCTCCAACTCTGGAGCTCAAGCAATCCTCTTGCTTCAGCCTCCCAAATAGCTGGGACTACAGGCGCCCAACATAATGTCTTGCTCTTGCTCAGGCTGGTCTAGAACTCCTTGAACTCAGACAATCCACCTATCTCAGCCTCCCAAAGGGCTAGGATTACAGGCGTGATCCTTACATTATCTTTAAAAATAAAAAAATAGCAAAGTGGGAAAAAAGAAGTTTATGTGTCTCCCACAGTTCCAACAAGTCTTCTTTATCTGTTCCTCAAAAGGCTGAACATGACAAACTCCTGATTCACTCATATGATAGCAATGCAAATTCAAGAACAGCCGTGGGAGAAGTGAGTCAAAAGCATGAATAAACACTCCATATAAATTTCACTGCCCAAAATGAGAAAATCTCATGATTAAAGACAAGCCAAGTGCTCAGACTGCTCGTATGGCTTTTGAATGCCAGCCCGTTTCAAAGAGAGAAGCTTAAAAAAAAAAAAAAAAAAAAAGGAGCACACTTGTAAACATTCCTGAAACTTGTGGAGGTTGTAACGCTAGGCCAGAAGTAAAAACGTAGTGGCTTAAACTTCTAAAAACCTCAAACCTACAACATCAAGGTTTCCTAAGTACGTCTTACTATTAGATAACAACTCATTATTTCCCAGGTTTTCTTACTAGTATCTTTGTCAACTAGAAGTTATTTTCCAGACTCCTGGAGGCTTCCATAGCCTAATTCCGTACCGATGCTCCTCACGCATTCTGTTCTAGTCACCCTGGCCTTTCCTTACATTTCTCACACATACATCCCACCCTCACCGCCATAGGAGACCCCACCACCGACCAAGACCCACTCTTGGGCAAGAAGTTTCAAAGTAGCGTCCATACTGCTATCAGCTCGGCCACCGTCTTCCACACAGCTCTCAATGGCAATGTTCTCTAACCATGGAACTACATCAATTCAGCATCCTCAGTGGTGTGCCTACCTGCGGGAGGACGGCCAGACCACCAAGCAGGCATGCAGCACTCCACAGTGTGGCCTCTCACACGCTGTGCCCTTTTGCTCTTCTCGCCAAGCCCTCCTGACTGCCACCTCACCTTATCCACCAGCCAAACCTGGTCAGTCTTCCAGAGGCAACTCGAGGGTTCCTCCCTGGACAGGCCAGTCCCCATCCCCCATGAGTCCACTCCCATCTACGACCAGAACAAATATGCTGTGTGACAAATGCAGTCTGCTTGCCCACCAGGGCCCTTAGGGACAGGAGTTTGCCTTATTTTTCCATGGTTGCCGCTGCCCAGGACGCTGACCTAGGCAGAGCAGGTTTCCAAGGTTTGCCTTCAGGGAACATTCACTACACACCTTCTGTGTGGGAGGTCCTGTTCAAAGCACTACACTCAAAGTGAACAAGATAAAAAGGAGCCCAGCACTCATGGGCTTTCAGGCTAGTTCAGGGTCACTAACTATGGCCAAATTCAGGCCTCTGCAATTATTTTGTTGTTGCTTTTTGAACAGCTTTATTAAGATGTAATTATCTAGCACAAATTTCTGCTCCATTATTGTAAGTAAACTGTTAATGGAACACGGACAAGCCCATTGATTCATGTGCTGTCTGAGGCTGCTTTCTTGCTTCAATAGCAGACTACAGCAGCTGCAACAGAGATCCTAGGGCCTGCAAAGCCAAAACTACCTATCTCTGACCCGTCACAGAAAATGTCTGCCAACCCCTGGGCAACTCAGGAGGATAAGGGAAGCCCCTGGACAAGCCCAGCCCCCAATCAAGTAAAAGGTCATTTCAGAGGGTGAAAGTGCTGTAAAGAAAATAAAACACACAGTGAGAATGGAATGATAGGGGTGGGTAGGTGGACGCACCAGGGCCCTCAGAAGCGCTGGCATCTGTGCTGAGCCTGGGTGTCCCAGGGAGTAGCCAACCGCAGATCTGGGACGGGGAACATCCAGGAAGGGAGCAAGCAAGCACAAAGCATGAAGCTGGATGGGGCCTGGTGCCTAGTCACAGCCCAGCAGGGGACAGATGCACAAAGGGGACAATCGTGCGATTGATGGAGACAGCTCACAGAGGGGCAGGCGAAGAGAACAGCAGGTGACAGAGAAGAATCTGGAAGCTGGCAAGGGTGGAAACCCGAACCCACATGCCTCCGGCCTGAAAGGTAAGGTAGCCGATGGTGACTGGACCCCAGGGTTACCTAGGCAGTGACGCCCTGCTACCAACAGGAACATAGCCACTGCCAACCTGAGGCCTGGCAGGAAGGGCCAGAAGAACAAATACCCTGACCTCAACTTCCTTTTGCAGGGCCTCCCATTGACCAGGTAGGCCACAGTGAAGCAGAGGTGGTGGGCGGCAGAGCCCACTGGATGGAGGAGTCCATCAGGGTGTGCCTCCTGGGGCACAGAGCAGGTGGAAAGAAAACCCAAGGGGAGAACACAGCCCATGTGACATCCCTCGTACATCAGAAGGTCAGGAAGGAGGTCAACGTGGCATCAAGGCCTGTCAACAGAGATAATAATATCAACCTTAGAATGCTATCAGCTATCAGAAACTGGAGCTCAAGGAGGGGGCAGTTTTACATAAATGAAAGATGAAATGGTCAATGTATCTATCAAAATGTAATGGGTACGCTCTTTGATCAGTTATAACGTGTGAGCATTCCTGAGAGGAATTGGGAAAGCACGAAGAGTGATTTGCATATCTCCAAATCACACATGCATCCTCTGCTCCCTGCACTGGCCAGAAGTGAAAGTGGTTAAGATCCTAACATGTCAGACTCCAAAGACAAAGCTCCCAGAGCCCAGGCACTGACGTCACAGTGCCCTGGAGAAGCAGCGAGCAGCACCAGCACCTCTGCCGTTAAGTTACAGTTTTCACTGCTCAATAAATGGCAGTCACTATTAGTATTTGATTTTGTTTTGTGCAAAATCCCCATGTCCTATTTTCCCACTATCTTTTCTGTTGTTTTTTGAGACAGAGTCTCACTTTGTTGCCCCCAGTAGCATGCCATAGTGTCACAGCTCACAGCAACCTCAAACTCTTAGGTTTAAGTGATTCTCTTGCCTCAGTCTCCCAAGTAGCTGGAACTACAGGTGCCCGCCACAAAGCCTGGCTATTTTTCTGTTGCAGTTCTCATTGTTTTAGCTGGCCTGGGCCAGGTTCGAACCCATTGGCCTTGTTGTATGTGGCTGGCGCCCTACCCACTGAGCTATGGGCACTGCCTTCCCACCATCTTTAAGATATAATTCACAATTCCCTCTTTCAAAGCATAAAATCCAGTGGCTTTTAGACTATTTGCAAGATTGTACAACCACTACCACTAACTCTAGATCCCTTTCATCACCCAAAAAGACATCCCGCCCTGTATCCATTAGTAGTCCCTCTCAACTGCCAGCACCCGACCCCCCACAGTCACTAATGGCTGGTCTACTTCCTGTCTCTATGAATGTACTTATTCTGGATATTTCATAGACTAGCACCAAGTTGTTTTTAAATGCTTTTCTCAAGACTCTTATTCTGGCTGTGACCTTTCAAAGCTGGCTGGCTAGTCAACAGAACACAGAAGCCCCTCTACTATGTAACCAAGGAGATGGACTCCAGGGCTGAAAGATCCTGAATCCAAATTAAAATCAAGGCCCAGGCACTAGGTTCTTGATGTTAAAACTAACATCTATTCCTGCCACAGCTCCAGCAGTGGTGAACACAGTAAGGAAGTGTAGTTGGGGGCAGGCGGCGGGGGACATTTGCTGGGGCCAGCAGAACTGGCCACCAACACACCTATGGTACTCTGTGTGGCTGTGTATGAGCTCCTCATTCCCACTTGGCCTTGGAACCATTTGTTCCAGATATTTGACTCATGCACTCTTTTGGAAAGGGACTTTCTTGGGTTCACAGAGATAGGAAAGGTAAAGAATCGACTTTCACTGAAGAATCATCTACGACTGGAATGGCTGCATAGACACACTGGACGGTAGGATTCTGTCAGAGACTGCGGTGACTGCTGGATGAACACTGTCCCCACAGGCCTGGTGTGGACATGGAGCAGCATCTGCCCTTGTCATTCCCCCCTCTCAGGCTCATCAAGGGCAGTGAGCCCAGCACCCAGGGTGTGAGAGATCTCCCAGGTCCAGCAGGGGATCATGACTCCTCCCCCTAAGGAGATGTGGCCCATGGTAAAAAGTCTCACCAACTCCCTTGGTGACACTTCAGGAAAATCTTTAGGAACAGAAGTTTAATCCAAGACTTCTGAAGCCAAAGCCTAGCAAACAAAAGGGCGAGAGTTGTCTAAATCCTCTTGTATCTGCTCAATAACGGGATCTCTGATGACTAGGAATTAGTTCTTGCCTCTGTTCAGAGAAGCAGCCAAACACACAGTGCACTGAGCCATTGTCCCCAAGAGAAACGGGGGATGGGGGGGAATGCAGCCAACTCCCTGTAATACTCTGCAGGCCATGCTTGGAGCTGGGGATTAAGCAGAGGGATTAACTTGGCTGGGTACAGTCACACACCTGTAGAGGTGCCAGACACTGCTGGCAGTCAAAAAAGCCCTTTGCTAGACTGGTGTCCTCAGCAGGGCACTTGGAACCTTCATTTGGGCTAATTGCTAAGATAATCAACAAGATGTACTTTCCCCTACACCATGTTTTCAGTCCTTACAGAAGGACTGATCTAAAACAACATGCAGATGTGTTATAAATGTCATTCTTCAGCCATTCCCCATGATTAGAGAAACAACTCAACCCCACAGGCAAAAAGGACTTATTCTCAGCTGGGATTAAGTAAACTGGACAAGGTAGACAGAAATCAACATTTAATGGCCAAGCACTGAGCTGAGGGCTCAATTTCCTTGAACCCTCATATGCCCATTTTACATATGAGGAGACAAGCTCAAAGATGCCCAAGGTCGCACAGCAGGAAACGAGGGAATAGGAGTCCAGGCCCCACTGACACTGGAGTGCATGTTGCACCTTCTTTCTGTTGTGCCACCTGCCTCCTCCGCCCATAGTCTGGACAAGGCACAAAGCCAACACTTGAGAAAAGGAAGTGATTAATGTGAGACCACTTGTGAACTCACTAAGAAAACAGGCCACAAGGATGTGAAGATGAATGTTCAGACAGGACTCCAGGTGCCCACATCTGCTCTAACTCTGTGCATCTAATCAACAGGAGTTGGTTACTGTTCCTTAAATCTGACGCAATCAGACACTGCCAATTACAGGAATCTTAAGTCTGGGATGCTGAGAAAACAGAGGATGAAGTGCCAGCAGGAATCATGGAAGCTTCACAGAGGAGGTGATGCTGCCACTAGCTCTTGAAGGATGCACAGAAGTCTGCCTTCAGGCAGGCATGGAAAAGCACAGGCGGAGGCTCAGAGGACAGTCCTCATTCCTACAGAGAACAGAATACCACTAATGCCTCACAGCAAGGCTCAGAGATAGGTGTTAAATTCCTGGATTATACACTTACTAGTTCACAAACTTGACCAAGACAGGAAACCCTGAGTTTCTATTTTTTAATCCAAAAAAGACAGAAAGTAAAGTCTGCTTCACAACCATGTTGCGAGGATCCTGTGCAATCAGGTCAACAAAAAGGCCATAATGGGGAACCTGGCACACAGCAAACAATACTGTCACCGCCACGTCACACAGTAGCCTGAGATGGAAGAATAATATCACAGAGAACAGGACACCCAGGAAATAGTTGCTATGAAACCTCCCACACAGGCAACTAGAACAATAACCTGGAGAGACTTTCTGACCCATTCCTGGCTCACCTGATTTCACACAGCTGTGGGAACAGCCCTATGCATACCACCTAACTCCTCATCCCAGGCCACCATGAAGTCTCCACCTTCCTGCCTTTTCCAGAGGCAGAGGAGAGGACCAGCATCTCAAGCTGTCTAAAAGTAAGGACGAGGCGGGTAGCACCTCAAGGCACTGCCCTCAGCCAATGGGTGATGGAAGATGGGGAATAAAGCCGTCAGAGAGAGCTCAGAGGCGCTTCCTCCATGCTCCTCAGGGACCCTCCAGGTGCCTGCTGGGAACCACCTCAAAGGCACCATGTCACTCCCTGGGTGTCCATTCTCATCTCACCCTCCCGCCCATTCACTGTGCCCTCCTAGGATGAGCTCCCAAATGAGCACTCTCAGGCTGTGCTACAGGAGAACCCAGACTAGGACAGAGGCCTCCTGCCCACAGAACTCAGTCACCAGCCACGCAACAGTCACAGGAGAGCTCTCTCAGCCCCCAGAGGGACCCCACCATGGGCTGCTACACTTTCCAGTCTCTTGGATATGGCTGCAACTCTGAGAAGTGCTTCATTCACTCTGCTAGTCAGCTGCTGGCCATTCACTGTGGACCCGGGGAGGCCTGCCTTGTAGGGGGGCCATGGGAAAAGAGAAACAAAAAGAGGCTCCTGCTCCAGTACTTACAACCAGTACAGGGCCTCTACCCCTCTACCCTGAGCTCCTGCTCCAGTACTTACAATCAGTACGACCGACATGGCCTCCACCCAAACAACGGAATCCCAGCTGGCACCTGCTTTGCATCTGCCTACAACAGCCTTCTTGAACATCCTTGCAAACCAAAGAAACAGGGAGGGAAATCAAGGCAGAGTGAGCCAGAGCTGCCAGGAGCCCTTCTGTGATGGTTCCACGAGAATGAACCAGCCACCTCTCAGCACAGGGCCCTCCATGATGGCTCCCCAGGAATAAACTGGCCACCTCTCAGCACAGGGCCCTCCATGATGGCTACCTGGGAATGAACCAGCCACCTCTCAGCACAGGGGTCTCAATGATGGCTCCCCGTGAATTAACCAGCCACCTCTCAGCACACGGCCCTTCCCTGAAGCAGTGTCACCAGAATGGGGGTTGGGAGGGGGTGTGGGGGCCATGACTCAAGACCACTTCATATATTCATGCTGGTTATAGTCACTCATGCAAGAGAACTAGGCAAAGTTCTGGGCCCAAGATGCTCTCAGACACCCAGTTCAGGCCACTCCTTCCATCTAAGCATACCACCCTTCTGCCCAAGTGCCTCTCAACCTCCACTGTCTATCCAAGAGCCAGCTGGCACAGCAAGACCCTCAGTTACAGCCAGCTAGGTGCTTCTGTGGCTTTCCTAGTGATGACATCATTGCCATGAGAACAGGGCCTGTACTCAAGCACCTGGAGGAGCCTGGGGTCCTTCAGAAACACCAATGCCCCCTCCCCACTGTTACTGTGTCCTTGGCTCACCTCCCCCTGGTCCCAGTAGGTGAACATTCTGTAGCTTACAATGTGAGCTGCTGCTCCCAGTGGCTTGCTAAATGGTGCGTGTGCTTCTGAATTCACTGACTTAACACAGTATTTTGCTGCCAACATAATGCACAGAAATATGTCCAAGTATACACAGTCACATAATTACACTGCTGCAAACCTGCTGGTCAAAAACGTCCCCTCCAGGGATGCAGACTCTTCTCTTCTGATCAGCACAGTGTCAACAAGCACCAGAGTCACCTGGGACAGGTCAGAGGTGATCAGACTTAGCACCAGTAGGAGCTGAACAAGTGAATAATCCAGAATGGGGGCATCCAGCAGAGGGAACCACAGGGGAAGGGCATCGTGGCAGGGAGTAAGAAAACAACTCTCCTTCACGCTGCATTCACTCATTCCTCAAATACTTGCCGCTGTGATCTGAAAGTCTGCACGGCTCCCAAACTCATGTTAAACCCTAACCCCAACAGCAAGGTGCGGCTTTGGGGAGATCATAAGGTTATGAGGGTAGAGCCCTAACAAATGGGATGAGTGCCCCATAAAAGAAGCCCCCGCGCTCCCTCTGCCCTCCCGCTGTACCGTCTGTGAACCAGGAAACAGGTCTGACCAGACACAAATCTGCCCGCACCCTGAAAACGGACACCCAGACCACATGCCATGAGAAATTTCTGTTCTTTACAAGCCGCCTGCTTTATGGTACTATATCTTGTTATACAGCCCACATGAACTTTGGCACTTGCCAGTCACCTGCTACATGGCAAGACTAGACTGAGGCCTGAGGAAGGGAGACGGGAAGGCCAGGCCTCCAGGTCTGGTAGAGGAGACAGGCCCTAATCAGAGACACAGACAGGTACGTACCCGTAATTGCAAAATACATGAACGAGTGGGAAGGAAAGAAAAGCCTGCCAGAAGCTATGAAAAACTGATCTGTTCCCACTTCAGGGATCTCAGAGGTGAGAGAGCAGCCTGCCCGGCAAAGTCACTCAGGCCTGGAGGGTCAGTTTTCACCTCGGCAAGCACATGAATATGTTTTGTCTCCCTGTCTGGGCAACTACGGAAAACCTGTTGCCAAGTCCTCTCCAAAACACACTTTATTGCAGTGCTTCTAGGATTCCTTTAAGGAATAAAAGGAAGAAAAAGAAAGGAAGGAGGGAAGCAAGAAAAAAGGGGGGAAAAGAAAAAAAAAGAAATGGGGAGAAGGAAGGAGGAAAGCCAAATTTCCAATTATTTATATGTTAAAATGTATAAAAATAAAAAAAGACTTTATATCTAATTGTTCTTAATACTCTGACAAAACTTTCCCTCATAAAACACATCACAACAGTTTAACCTTCAGAGCAAGAAGAAATCATCTCTATAATTCAAACTAGAATAAAGAGAAGAGAACTGAAACATGTCAGACAAATTGCCTACTGTTTTTCTTCAATTTAAAGCTCAACAATTTGTCTTCCTGTCACACTGCCTTGGTACAAAAACCTTCCTGAAGAAACTGCATTTAAAAGTTCACCAGAGGCTCGGCGCCTGTGGCTCAATGGGCTAAGGCGCCAGCCACGTACACCTGAGCTGGCAGGTTCGAATCCAGCACAATGACGGCTGCAACCAAAAAAATGGCCGGGCATTGTGGCGGCCACCTGTAGTCCCAGCTACTTGGGAGGTAGAGGCAGGAGACTCGCTTGAGCTCAGGAAATGGAGGTTGCTGTGAGCTGTGATGCCACAGCACTCTATCCAGGATGACAGCTTGAGGCTGTGTCTCAAAAAAAAAAAAAAAGTTCACCATAAAGATTCAGGAGAAGACTCAGAGAAAGGCCAAACATGTGGGAGTCTGAATCAGAGCTTCTGAATCATGTTGTAAGC
Organism: Arctocebus calabarensis; assembly: GCA_963573935.1. Lineage (NCBI taxonomy): Eukaryota > Metazoa > Chordata > Mammalia > Primates > Lorisidae > Arctocebus > Arctocebus calabarensis. Next base: position 12,241 of record CAUYON010023851.1, read on the forward strand.
TGGCCTGAGACAGGCCTGAAACTTCAGGGGAGGAGCAAGACAAAAGCTTTGGAACTATATTGTATTTTGAAAGATAAAATATCCCTTCCTGCAGCTAAAATAAAGGATGAGGCCCCATCTTAAACTATCTTTGAATAAAAACATTATCTTAAACTATCTTTGACTAAAAACAGCCAGGGCTGGAGCAAAAAGGAAAAAATTAAAAGCCACGGTATACACATGAGAACAGAGTCACGGAACCACAGCCACACAGCACAGACACCACCCTGACAGCCACAGACAGGTGTCGGGGGCCTCCTGCAGAGCTAGCGCCACCCCAACCTGTGTGTGGGCCGTGGGCAAGCTGTTCAACATGTCTCCCTCTGTGAACAGAGGAAACAATAGGATTCAGCTCACTGGCCACTATGGGGACTAACCGAGCTGACGTATGTGGGACAGAACAATTCCTGGTACGTGGAGAATACCTAAAACGCAACAAGAAATAGCTAGTGAAATATGTTCTGCCTGTTATTGATGGGTGGCGTCTGACCCAAGGGCCTGTGTGTATGGGCTGCATTCATCTCTGAACCTGAAGGAAGTCGCTGCTGATATAGATCATTCTCTTCGTGCAGGACGTGTGAGGAAGCCTCAGAAGCACCCTGTCTCCTGCTTGTTTGGAGATGGTGGTTTGCCCTACTTGTCAGGGAAACCTGAGGTTCAGAGAAGGAAGTGACACATTCAAGGTTATGGAGTCCAACTTCAAAGCCCACGGCACCCGCACGATGCCACCCGGTCTCCTCTCCACACGCCAGGCAAAACTTTGGGATGACCACCTGCCGGTGCCCCTTCTTCCCAATCTGAAAACCAGTCACCTTGTCTGGATGTGAGAGGCGATGATTCATGTGGGCTTGGGCTCTGGTATCACAGAGACTGAACATTCTATAACGTGGTTGTATTTTTTATGTGACTAATAATAACTACCACCTGCACACCTTCAACTGAAAGCATGAATTGCCCCTGCTAACAAGGCAATTATGGAACAGAATGAAGCAAAGGAGAGGTTAGAGGAGGACACACAGAGGGAAGAAAAAAAGAAAAGCAGAGGAAACAAAGAAAAAAGAAAGGGTAAGGAAAGAAACAAACAATGGAAAGAAAGAAGAAAAGGAAAAGTAAGGGAAACTCCCTTTACCACGACTTTTCCCACCAAAACAGGTGAGTGCTTAGCTTAGCCCTAAGCTTCCAGACCACACTCGCACTGCAAAGGAAACTGTGTTCTACAACCAGACACCAGCTCAGCCGCTACCATGTCTCAGGGACAGGGAACACAGCTTTGCCAAGCAGCCCTGGCCAGAGTTCTCACTGAGCTGACATTCAGGTGTGGAAGGAGGCCTACATACAATAAGAACACAAATAAATGTACAAGACTACAGAGTGGACGAGATTTAAAACCAGAATAAAGAAAGAGTGTGAGTGAGACAGAGGGAACACCTGGTTCAGACAATGAGGCCCTCTCTTCAGACATCATCAGGAGAAACAGCCATACAAAGATCTCAGGGGTACAATTTCTAGGCAGAAGAAACACGGATGCTTACCAGGAAGCAGGCAGGCACAAGTAAGATTATTCAGAGCATGCAGGTCATGGAAAGAAATGTGGGTGTTTTCCTGAGTGCAGTGGAGGGTTGTAAGCATAAGAATGGCAGCACCCATAGCTCAGTAGGTAGGGTGCTGGCCACATACACAGAGGCTGGTGGGTTCGAACCCAGCCTGGGCCAGCTAAACCAACAATGACAACAACAACAACAAAAATAGCTGGGTGTTGTGGCCGGTGCCTGTAGTCCCACCTACTTGGGACACTAAGGCAAGAGAATCACTTAAGCCCAAGAGTTTAAGGTTGCTGTGAGCTATGACGCCACAGCACTCTACCCAGGGTGACAGCTTGAGACTCTGTCTCAAAAAAAAAAAAAAAAAAAAATGACCTGACCTGATAGACACTTTCAAAAGTAAAATCAAAACTGACCCAAACAAAGCCACTGTCAAAATTTGAGATAGTCAAGGAACTTGGAACTCAGAAACTAGATGATACCAAGCAATTACTGCCAATTTTGCATGATAGTAGGGTTGTATGTGTTTTTTTTTTAAGTCATTACCTTTGCATAAATGAATGTTTATAGGTGATACAATATCTAAGACTTGCTTTATGTACTTGTTAAGCAAAGAACATACTAGAACAGGCTAGGAAAACGAGTGATAACAGGTTGATAACTGCTAAGGCTGGGTAAAGCTTAGTATAACAAGCTTTTATACCAGCCCATCTACTTTTTTGCCCAGTGAATACACTGCAAAATGGTGTGTAAGAGCTGCGTCCCTTTGTAATTACTATGGTCACAGTGTCAGGAGCCCCGAAGCTCATGAGGAAGAGGTGGGTGTTTGCACAATTCTGTAATGAATAAAGTTTTATTTGACTCTATGGCCATTCTACCAGAGGGGGACAGGCATCTTCGTTAGTTAAGGTCCCCTGAAAGCCAAGATCACATTCTTCCCAGCAATGGACTTGGGAAGAAAACATGGATCCAGGTTGTATCTGGCCTCATGCACTCCATCCACGTGTCTCTGTTAAATGACCAGATCTCTTGCCTGGCTGAGCAATTTCCACTTCAGACAAAGAAGCCAAAACAAATTAACCCCAATCTGCACTAATGAACCAAAATCACAGGCTGTGACCTTGCTCGTGCCACAGGGACAGCCTCCTCCTCATGAGCTTCGGGGCTCCTGACACTGTGAGCACAGTAATTACAAAGGGATGCAGCTCTTGCACACCATCCTGCAGTGTATTCACTGGGCAAAAATTAGCTCATTAGCTGCCATTCCTGGCCATGATAACCTGCTGCAGGGGTCATATTTTTAAAGTTGTGATGCTGATTCACCCTTCAAAAGACCTGCTGCTTAACAGCTGCTCTGGTTAGGAAAGGAAGTAAACATTCTCAACAAACACACTGGTGGCTTGGCGCCTATAGCTCAGCAGTTGGAGTGCCAACCACGTACACGGGGGCTGGCAGGTTCAAACACGGCTCGGGCCTGCTAGACAACAAGGACAACTGCAACAACAACAACAAAAATGGCCAGGCATTGTGGCAAGTACTTGTGGTCTCGGCTACTTGGGAAACTGGGGCAGGAGAATCGCTTAAGCCCAAGAATTTGAGGTTGCTCTGAGCTGCAATGCCACAGCACTTTACCAAGGGTGACATAGTAAGCTCTGTCTCAAAAACACACACACACACATATACAAGGTGCTGGCTGGGACCTGGGTTGGATCTGGTCTTCTACTTCAAGGAGCTTTGCAAATAATTCATTTACATCTTGTTTATCTGTCCATAAGGCTAGGTAATAATGTCAGGGAGGACAGACTCTAATCCAAGAACCCAACAATGAAAATCACACCCATCATGTAGAATCATTGTCTCTTTGGAAGCATTCACCCTGCTCCAGATCTGACCATCATTGTCACCTGTTACCTGAATGGCTCCAAGAGCCTCCAGCCTAACTTGCCCCCTCCAAAACTGGCCTTCATCCAACCACTTCTCCATAATGCCTAGGAAGAGCAAGTGTCCATAGAACAGATCTGATCAATTACTTTCCTGCCTTCCCAGTCTTCACTAGTCCCTCCATCCACACAATCAAGGCCAAACTAAGGATGGCTGGAATCTGTTTGCAGGCCCCCTTCTCTAGTCATTCCCCAAACATCCCCTAGAATCCAGAACTGGATCCATGTTAAAGCCTGAGTGAGCTACCCAAAGCTTCCTCAACGTATCATCTTTCATGCTTCTCTCCCTTTGCACAAACTGCTCTGTCTGCCAAGAATGCCATTCTGTAAGCTTCTGGAAGGATGTCTTTGTCATCCTTGGGTCCTTAGCACCTAGAAAGATCATGGGATGATATATAAAGGCCTATTTATTAATTTACCGTGTCTCATTCAATCCTTATCCTCATTGACACTGTAGGTTCTATTATTTTCCTCATTTGATAGGTTTTGAAAACTGAGGTTCACTGAGATACCGTAACTTGTCCAAGGTCACAAAGCTAGCAAATATTTAATGCTGGGATTTGAGCCAAGGTCCTTTTGACTCAAAAACATCTTGTTGATCACTATGAGGACGGTCTGCTACACTGATGAGAACACAGAACAGAACTTAAGCTATCTCATCACTCCATGTAACAAAATAGGTGAATTTTTCTATTAAGAGTTTACTACATGCCAGGCACTGGGCACAGACCACTATTTGCTAGCAAAACACCCATCCTCCAGTGTCCTCTACCAAATAACAGAAATCACATTTCTTAGCATCCCTGGCAGAGTAAGTTCAGGCCACTGAGAAGAAAGAGAAACTGCCTTGAGCGGTTGCAGGTAACTGCCTTAACAGGAGCCTCCACACACCTTCCCCTTCCTTTGCTTCACCCTTCCTGCTGCCAAGAGCACAGGTGTAATGGCTGGGGCTCCAGCAGCCACCTTAAACATGTCTCCAAATGACCATAGAGACATAAGTCAACCACAGGAAAACAACAATGTAGAAGTAACTGGCAAATACTTACTTGTCTACTCACTCATTCAACAACTGAGCTATCTTACGTCCAGGCCCCTTGGGATAGATCCATCACTGAGCTAATGAGAAAGATCTTGGCCCTTGTGAGATTTACAACATAAGACACAAAGACAGTATTAAATAGGGAATGTAAGAAGTAACATTAGAAATTGAGAAATGCTGTGGGAAAGAAAGAAAAAGTCAAAAAAATAAAGGGGACTAAGAATGCAAAGGGGCAGAGATTGTGCTATAAAAACTCAGGAGCAAATAAGTAAATTATGAGGGGAGAAAAAAGAAGATCCTACTAAGGTGTAATTGACTTTGCTGCCAAACAATCCTGGGAAAGGAAAGAGCCTCCTGAGATACAAAAGAGATGCAGAGACCGCGTGTGGACTCAGTTCGGCCCCAGCAGCTCCAACCGCACATCATCAGGAGTGAGAGACAGCCACACTCACAGGCAAACCTGTCCTGCACAAAGCTGCCATTTTTCAATGGCCTTTTTGATATGGCTCACAAGGGCTTTTTTTTTTTTTTTTAAGCTCTGCAGGGGATATTCCAAGACACCCCCAAAACACATATATACACTTTTGCACTTTAACCTGTGCACCTCAGCTCTGACTGAGGTTACACTGGGAGCTTCTAGGTAAAAATGCATGTGAAGAAAGGGCCCTTCTGCTTAAGATAAAATGTTTTTGTGACCGCTGTTTGGTGGCACAGGAGCTGGGTAGCAACAGGCATGAGTCTCACACACCTCATGTTACCTGTATTTGGCACCCAGTGCGAACTTGGTGAACTTTGTTTGCTCAGTAAACAAATAAATTTTGTAAGCTTCCAGAATCACCAGACTTGACAGTTGTCTCTCTTTAAATCGCAAAGCTGCTGCTGCCAAGAATATCTCCCCTCTGCTGAGCTTCCTGTTGCTCCCCTCCCAGATTCCAAAATAACAAGAAGTTGCCTGCCAGTGATGTCACACTGTGACTGTCACTGCCTGCAGGGCATGTACATGCTGGCTATATTTAAGACCCAGGCTTCATGTTCAGTGACATGGCAATTGCCACCTTGTGAACCATACCGGAAAGGCAAGGTTTAAAAAATCATTTCTACGAATAACCAGGTTGCAAATTCTGTTTCCAAGGCACAAGAAAAGCCAAGGGGTTAAACTAGGCCCAGGACAAGCCTACCAGAGGTCAGGCTTCTCGCTCTGGGACTTGTCCTGGGCCTGCTGTTTTGTTCCCATTTTTTCTCTAAAGCAGTAGTTCTCAACCTTCCTAATGCCTTCCTAACGCCACAGCCCTTTAATATAGTTCCTGTGGGTCGCAACCCACAGGTTGAGATCCGCTGCTCTAAAGTGACTCAAACCCCAGCATTTAGCAGCAGCCATCCCCATTGTGTTATTTTTCAACCCCTCTAGACTTCTCTACCTATTTCTCATTAGCCAAGACAACAAATGAAGCATTAATGAATAGTAAATTTATTTCCCTCCCCAGTGGATAATTACCATAACCTTTTAATGAGAGTTCTATCATATTTATTGGCTTTGGTAATTTTTTTTATCTCCTCCTACTTCTGTGATTTGATGGGCGAAAACAACATTTCAGACACAACCCTCTCCCTTTTCCCTTAACAGCTGCTTATTTTCCACATCTTGATGAACCACCCAAGTCCATGTTTGGTGCAGATTTTTCAGGGAACATCTGGCATCGGGTACTAATGGCTGTGATGCTTAGCCATTCAGTCTGGGCACACGCTTTAAAACACAAATGTACGTCCAAATATACCTTGTTGCATAGTCTCTAACAAATTTTAGTTCATCAACAAAACCTGAGTCTTTGATTGGATTCTAGAAGCTTTCCAGAAAATAAACACCCACATGGTTTTCTCCCTCATACATGATTGCTTTGAGATATTACCAAGCTCCTATTCCTCCCCAACCGTACTGCCACCTATCATTTTCAAATAAAAAAATCTAGGAAACCTATACTGGTTATAAAATTCTGAAAGGATTACGAAAGAATTTGTATGGCTCTCCACTATGCATAATGTTTGAGAAGGCGCTTCCATAATTTAAAGTTTTGACATTAATGCATTTGGCAACTCTAGTCTCCTACCTTTTGGGGGAGTCCCACATCACTACTTCCAAAAGAAAAATCAGCTGGGAAGACATTCATGCCAACTGGTTCACATTCGTGCCATTCAAGCAAGTTGCAAAACACAGGTCACCCATCCTTAGGAACCCCCAAAGCAAGCTGTTACAGTCCATTCCATGCTGCTACAACAGAATACCTGAGAATGGGTAATTGACAAAGAACTGAAACTTACTCAGAGTTCTACGAGTTGGGAAGTCCACGATCAAGGTGCAAGTATCTGACGACAGCCTCCTCACATGTCAGAAGACTGCAGGACAAAAGGGCCAAACTGACCCTTTTATATCAGCATTAATCCAACTGAGGAGGGTGGGACCTTCCTGGCCCACCCACTTCACAAAGAATACCACCTCCTAATCCCCTTACAATGGTAATTAAGATTCAACAGGAGTTGTGGAGGGGACATAGTGCAAACCTACACATTGTTCATAGTTTACTTAAAATCTAATGCAAAAATGACAAATGTTAATGGTGCTAATTGTTGCACTGGGTAATTGTGTTTTCCAAACAAACCAATAAACAAAAACATAGATTTCCACTTGGTTCTAAGATAAAAATCCCAAGTGCCTGCACCTTTCTGAGCTCACGCTGTCAGAGCTTTTCCAGCACTGTCTCCACGCCCTTGCTACCTACAGTGTGGTCCAGGAACCTGTGGCAGCAGCAGCAGCAGCCTGGGAGCTTGTCAGAATGTGAATCAGGCCCCACTCCAGCCTTGCTCCACCGGAAGCTGAATTCTAACATGATCCCCAGGTGCTTGGTGGGGACATCAAGGTCTGAACAAAACTGCTCTAAGCCACAAGTTGTTAACCTTGGCTGTACTCTGTAATTACCTGAGCTGTCTGGGTCTTGGCCCAAGAGACTCTGACTGAACTGGTCTGGAGGGAGGGCTGGACATAACAGTTTTAAAAGCTCCCCAAGTGACTGTAATCCATGGCCATGCTTAAGCAACATATTTAGTTCTTCAACCTAGAGAATTCTTGATTCAAAAGTTAGTTATATCTAAGCAACAGTAGGCTAGATTAACTCCAGAAAATGACTTTTTGCAGCCTTGAAATGAAGCGGTAATTTACTTCCACGAAACCAATAATCATCATGGGGCTGCCTTTTACCAAGTGAAATCTCACTGTGCCTAGCACTTTTCTGCATTATATCTCTAAGGGAGAGACGACCACTCTGATTTACAGGACAAGAAGCATGAGAGGTGAAACGGCCATCTGAGCGCAGATGCTGTGGAAGCCCTGCGAGCGAGGGCCTCCTTCCACTGTGCAGCCCCACTGCCCACCCTCCTCACCCTGGGCTGGCTGAGCCCTGGGAAGGACTGTGACCCAAGCCTGCCCCACACTATGACACTTGCCTTCGCTCCTGCTGAGAATGGCCACATGTGAAACTGTCAGCCAAAAGGTTCAAATCTTTGTGCGCACATCCCTCCCACAACTGTCAGCACCTACAGGTTAGAATCAACTGCTGTCTTATTGATCTCTGAATAACTCAGCTTAATAGAATAGTTAAATGTTTGATGAGTGAATCAAAAAGTGAACAATAGGGCGGCACCTGTGGTTCATCGTGTAGGGTGCTGGCCCCATATACAGAAGGTGGCGGGTTCAAACCCGGCCTCGGCCGAACTGCAAAAATAGAAAAATAGCCGGGCGTTGTGGCGGGCGCCTGTAGTCCCAGCTACTCGGGAGGCTGAGGCAAGAGAATCGCTTAAGCCCAGGAGTTGGAAGTTCCTGTGAGCTGTGACGCCACGGCATTCTACCAAGGGCAATAAAGTGAGACTCTGTCTCTACAAAAAAAAAAGTGAACAATATTAACTAACCATTGACCCTTCTCTGAATTTCGTTAGTAGCATCACAATATAGGAAAAAAGCTCCTATTGAGCCATCCTGTCTCCTGCCCTGACATATGTGTCCTGGATTCACCCCTGGACATCCCCCACACACCCATCCCACCTCACGCACTCGGCTCTCCTGGCTGCTCTGGGGGATGTCATTAAAGACCTGCCAGCTTCTGAGGAGCACGTACTTAAGAATAAGGAACACAACTCACCTGGCTTGTCAGATTCCGCCAAGTGAAACAGCCAGCGACCTTGGGGGAGCAAGCTTCATGCCCAAAGAGAAGTGAGGGACAGGAGAGCCAGGCTGGGCCAGACACACAGTAGGGAATCAATGGGCAATTCAGTGTGCTCTGGGCACAGTCCCTGGAGAGGGACTCACAAGAGTAGGGTGACTAAAAAGGGCCGGGGAGGCTCCTGAACACAAAATTCTGGTGCAAATGGTCCTGAAAAACAGAACACTGGGTGAAAGGGCTGAAGCAGCAATTCTCACTGGACATGGTGCGGCCCTCTAGAGGTGTAACAAAAACGCGTGCAGACAGGTTCAGTCATCACAAGGATGGTGGGGCTGACACAACCAAGGTCAGCCCATCTCCTCCAATGCTTACAATTGTGCTAAGGCCACCCTGTAAGTAAAAAGCTTGTTTGTAATCTGAGCCTAGAATGGATTCCTTTAATACACACTCACTATACTAGTTTTATGCGGGACCCACCCACACTCTGCTCTTTTGTTTACTACCAGAATTGGCAGCAGGGTGAAACCCATTGACTTCTCCTGTCAGAGTATGTATTCCACCTGCAGAGATGGCATCAGAAAGCCCAGACCTTTAGTTCCAAAGGCTGTCCCTTACCCAGGGCAGGCCCAGAATTCAAGCCAATATCCCTCATGTTTGACCTTCTCAACTCTGACCATTTGTCTTGTGCAATACACAGAATCAATGCTTTCGGATGGACCCTAAGAAAATTTACTGTCCTTTTTTTGCAAAGGGCATAGTTTTCATATTTCTCCAATAATTTTTTTAAACTTAAAAAAAAAAAAAGACAAGACTGAGCCTCAGGACAGAATTGAAATTTAAAGCCTTCACAGAAAGCCATTAAAGGTCTCCCTGGAGGGCTGGACAGCACGATCAGAACAGGGCACCCAGGGCCCTTGGGCCACCACTCCCTACAGGCTGTGTAGGACAGTTCTCCATCTCACAGAGGACATGAAAGAGCAGCTCTCATTGTTCAAAAGCCCAGTGGGGACAAATAAACAAAGGGACAAATGCTGGGCAGGCAGGGCAGAGAAAAATAACACCAGGAGGAGCTGAAGGTCAAATGAAGGCCAGTGGCCACAGGCTCCTAAGATGCTCACTTCAGGGGGAGCCTGGATGAGAGAAGGACCTGGGGGTTCCAGCCCAGCCTCTGCATCCCTAGCCACCCACACCAGGGAGCCAGCCAAGGAGAAGAAATTAGGTAACATTCACTGACCACTTACACAGGGCCTGGAGCTGCACTGAGTGCTTTGGGAGCATTAGCTCGTGTAATCTTCCCTACAATCCTATGAGAAATTGTAATAGACATGGTTTTGTCTGCCCGCATGCCTTCGGGACTGGCAAGGCTGTCAATCACGGGGCTCTGCTCACTACTGGCTGAAAAAGACCAACAAAGACTCTTTCCTAAAATGTTACATGTGAACATTAGGAGAAAGAGTCTCTCGGATTGTGTATGAGGCTTGGCACTACCAGGTGTCATTTTGGGGAGTACTAAAGAATAACTGACACCAGCACATAGAGGACACAAAACCCAAGGGAGGAGGAGGAAAAGGGCACTGGCATCATGAGGGCCCTGGGCCTGATGGCGCGTAAAGAAAGGGACCTATTCTTGGCTTCCCAGCTACAGCAAGAAAAATTCCCCTGCTGACCCGAGCTACTTTGGTTTGGCTTGCTGCCACCAAGAACATGTCAGCATTAGTTGGGGAAACTGAGATTTGAGAAGTTACTAAGCAGAAGGGTCAGAGTCACTGAGTTGTGCTGCTTCCCTAGCTGAGCGTGGGACACAGCCATCCCGCCCCAGCAGAGCCTGTGACACATCAACATGGTGTCAACATGTTGACACATCCACGTGGCATCCTGCTTGATGCCACCTCGCAGGAAGTAGGGAGAAGCCTGCTCCAGGCCACTCCACCCCCCTTCAAATCTTTAAACACAGACACAGAGGCTCAGAAGGGCTATGGGAATGGCTCCAGACACACCACTAATAACAACCGTTTGTGTAATGCACTAGGACTGCCCAGCAGAGAGAAAAGTTGTGACAAAAGAGACATAGCAAGGCTAGTCCAACAGAGAGATGGGAAGAAAAGCCTTGAGTGGTGCTTTGAGAAACAATCCAGTGGGTTTCTCCTCAAGAACACTTTCTCAACCGCCTGCAGAATCTCAGCCAACAAGAAGTCCTTTATGGACCTGGAAGGTTGACTACTGAGAAGGCAAATCTACCGAGGGCGAAGAAAACACAGCACATTCCAATCCCCTAATAGCCAAACAAGGAAACCTGGTTAGTCGGAACCCTTATAATTACAACTGAGAGAAAAACCAATCATAAACTGGCTCAGGTAACAAGAGCAACTTATTAGCTCATCTACTTGAGAAGTCCAGAGGAAAAACAGCTTCAGGAAATCCTGGACCCAGGAGCTCAAACGGGGGTTACCAGGAACTGCTGACTGCTTTCTCCCTCCATTTCTTCACTGAGTGGGCACCATATGGGGTAGGATCTTTTCACAAAGTGGCAAAGACAGCTGCCAACAACTCCTGGCTTACATCATCCTCTCAAGCACAGTACAACTTGCTCTTACCAGACCAAGATGGCCACGTGCCCTTCTGTGACACAGTCATGGTGGCCAACAAGCTCACTGTCTAGGCCTGGATAGGCTGCTCTCCTCTGAAACCTAAGAATCCCAATTACAATTATCATAGTAAATAAAAATGATGATGATAGTTTAACATTTACTGAGCATCTATGAAGAAGACCAAGCTGATACATGGCCTCTTATTTTCCCCACCATAACTCTATGAGAGTTTTCTTATCCCCATTCTGTGACTAAGGAAGCCAAAAGACAGAGGCTAAATAACCTACCCAAGGTAGAGCAGGATCTGACCCTTGCCATCTAAACCCCTAGGCTAAACCACGCACATCATAAAACCTCCATCTGAACAGGCAGAGACCTGGGAACCGGGTGGCCCCAAAGTGCACACACAGGCTTCCTCTATGGCCTGCGATTCTCCACGACCCCGCCCTAACTGTGCCCCAGCAGCTATGGCACCCCCAAGCCCCAAGCTACACCTGCTCAAACAGGCCAGTGTCTGCCATCCGGACAGCAGCTCCTTCTGTGGCCAGAAGCAAGAAGAAAGTTCTGACCTTCAGCAGAGATGAACTCTGTCTGGAACATGTCAGCAATTGAATTTTTCAAAACTTATACATCCAGCTAATTGGTTTGCTTTCTTCTATTTCTTCTTTTTGAAATATTCATCTATTTTACAGATGTTTCTTATACCTATAAAAACTGGAAACTCTCAGACACTTTAAACCAGTGGTTCTCAACCTTCCTAAAGCGGCAACCCTTAATGCTGCAATAGTCCAAAGGGGTTGCGACCCACAGGTTGAGAACCACTGCCTTAAACCCTTACCTACCCATTGTTTAAATGGGGAGACTTCAGATTATAAAACTGCCTGGTTAAGAAACTTTTTTTCTATCCCATGTATGGGATGAAATTTTCCCAACAATTATCATATGCTAAAACACACTCACTGTGAAATGCGCTCAGAGCTGCTTGCTCGTGTCCAGTGCCTCACTGCAGTTTCCTCCTCACCTGGCTTCTCAGGTAGATAAGCTCTTCCTTTCCATTTCATAGATAAGGAAACATTCTTGCAGAACTCAAGAAATTCACCCAGAAACTCACATTTTGCAAGTAATGAAGCAGGGACTGGAGACTAAGCTGATTCCTAATACAAGCCATTATAATGACAGGGAATATAGTTCTTTCCTCAGTGATACAGAACCAGAGTCTCTAAAGCCTTCAGTCTTTACTGTGAACACTAAATGCAATTATGTGCAGAACTCTAGCACAGCCAGGTAAAATGATGGTCCGGCTGAGAAAATGCCAAATTAGGCACATATTACTCTATTTATAACAGTCATTTAACGGTCCCTGATGCTCTTGAGATGTCATTTTGAAATGTGAAGAAAAGGGAGAAGCTCAAAGAATGGAAATTAAATTTGGGATCACAGTGCCAACATTCGATCACACACATAAAACAATTACATCAGTGCCATTCCCAACACCTAACGGCAGAAAGATGGCAAGCACTGCTGCTGTAAATCGACTTAACATGGACTCCTCTGCACTTCACAAGACATATTTCTCTCCTGGTTTTATTTAAAAGTAGTTTAAAGAACAGCCAATAAACTGCTTATCTTACCTAAAATGAGAAACAACTGAAAATAACCCAAATGCTAAATTGACCATATTAAATTAATCGTTCCAACCCAAAACGGCCATCTGATAATATTATATGTTAACTCAATCAAATCCCACAAACGGGTGTGTAAAAACAGTTACCATGAAGCCTATATGGAAACAATAAAAACTGCTTTTGCAGGAGTAGGTAGTGGACGGAGGCAGACTAAACAATGGCAAGCAGAGATTGTAAGTAAAAAGCATATAAAAATATATTCTCACATGAGCAAGTGCAGTAGAAATGCATGTTCTTAAGTGAGTTGGGACTTCTTTTTGATTCACTTAATGGTTTTCTTTAATAAAATATAAACAATGCCACTGAAAAGGAAATAAAACAGCTTTGAAATAAAAATAGGCTTAATCATACCGTTAATTAGAAAATAAAAAATATTCTGCAAGCACCATTTTTCACCTGTGATATTACTAGAGACCCTTTGGTCACTGTCTCTCTCTCATTCTTTCTTTCTTTCTTCTTCTTTTTTTTTAATTAAAAAGTATAGGTAGGGCGGCGCCTGTGGCTCAAAGGGGTAGGGCGCTGGCCCCATATGCTGAAAGTGGCCGGTTCAAACCAGCCCCAGCCAAAAACTGCAAAAAATAAAAATATAGGTGAAAGGTGCGCTCAGGCTTTAACCAAGCCCCTATGTGCTTACCTCTCCACCCCTCTCGCTCGCCTACCTTGCCAAGGCCTGGACCTTCATGCCGTGCCGCTCCTCCTGCTCTGCCAGCTTCTTTTTCAAGGTGTCGACCTCTTGCCGGAGTGCAGCCGAGTGCTCCATCTCACCATCAAGCAGGTTCCGCAGTGATCTGTGAAGAGGAGGCCCATCTGTTCAGATGCCATCACCCCAGAGTCTTCTGAGCCCAGAACATAGTTCCTAACCTAAGTCAAGCCCTGAGTCATTCGTTTCTACAAGGTTCTACATAAATCATAACTTAAGCCTATCTCATCTACACTAATATAAGATAACAAACTCTGGTCAGGAGCCTCAGACTAAGAATTAGGATGAGCCCTGGGACAGTCAACTGCAGCCAGGCTCCATGTCCCTGATGGCCTGGGAGCAGACCAGCCATCTGACAACTTCAGTCAAGGGACAGCAACAAGCTGGCCTAATCCCAGGAAAGTCTCTATAAAGACAAAAGGACAGGATGCTCAAAAGTATAGGACATTAAACTAAGAACGCCTTGTCACAGCTGCACTTTTCCTTCCTAAGAAAAGGAAAGGATGTGCCAGGAGAGGCCAAAAGAATAATCTGAGGCATGAAAACAGAACATCCACTCAGATTACCTGGCTGAGGTCCAGTCTTGTTTCCCTGCTGCCCACAGCATACTGTGAGCCTCTGCTTCATCATCCAAGCTAAACAAACTTTATATAGCATGCAGTACGATACAGTGCAGACAGCGTCATAAGTTCCCAAATTCATTAATCTTTCAAAACACATTCACTTGTGTATCTAGCATGCCTGATCTTATTAAATAAGGGAGAGCACAGCAGGTCTTGCGGGAATCATCACAAGTTACCAGCCACTAGTTCACCTAGAAGAAAGCCCCATATGGGGCTTTCTACTGACCCTCTTTTAAAGAAACAGGGTCTCACTCTGTTGCAGGCTGGAGTGCAGGAGCGCGACCATAATGCACTTTAGCCTTGAACTCCTGCCCCTTCAGCCTCCCATGTAGCTGGCACTACAGGTGCACATCACTATGACTGGCTAATTTTTTGTTTTGGTAGAGACAGGGTCTCACTATGTTGCCCAGGCTGGTCCTGAACTCTACCCTCAAGTGATCCTCCCACCTTGACCTCCCAAAGTGCTGGGTTTACAGGAACGAGCCACTACATCTGGCCTCTGCTGACCATCTACTTCACCCTACCTGTGAGTGCCTATTTCTAGAAAACAATTACCAATGGCTAAATCTAGAGGACACTTGCCATTTGACATTAGGATATAATCAAAGCAGTCTGACCCTCACCACCACTACTATCATTCACTGAAATCTCCTTCACAGCTTAGAAAATTCCTCTCTTACAGACTGAAACCACCTGACACAAATGTAGCATGGGCTCTCCTTTTTTTTTTTTTTTCTTTCTTTCTCTGGGAAAGAGAAAAAATTAACAGACAGTGATTGTTGTTCTTCACAAGGTAAGACACAATCTGTGGCTTCTTCTAAGATAATAGCTCCAACTGGAATAAGGGAATCCTCAATGGTTGAAGGCTTTTGTTGAAAGTTTTATTTTATTTTGAAAATGGTGTAATCTAAAGATTCCTTTTAAAAGCAATCTTTTTTGTTTTAGACATCATGCTTGTTTGCTTTTATGTGTTTCCTGAAAGGATGAGAAAGAAGCTTGTCAAGCAGGGTTCGAAAATAAGGTTTAAAAGAGAATCATGATTGGATGTCACCCTGGACCCTTAATTTCTGCTCTGAATGGAGGAATAAGCAGTGAGGTGCACACACACACACACCCAGGAGCACATGCACCCCGCTCCCAGGAGGCAGCCTGGTCATGCTTGCAGAGGCCTAGGGAGTGACGTGCACAAGTCCTTCCCCCAACCACCCACAGTCAAGGTGAGACGCTCGCAGTTGAGAAGCTCCACTTCAGACAGCCGGATGGTAGCAATGTGACCAATGCAGGCAGTATCTAGCACTGGTTTCAACAGCAAAGATTAATAAAACCCTCTCAAGTGTCTGCAAGTGGGCTGTGGGCCAAGTCAAAAGAATTCAAATATCATCTTGCCCTAAGTATCCCTAATTTGGGCAAAATTTAAAACAAGTTTTAGAATATCTGGAACATGATAGATAAGGCTTTCATTAAGGGTTAATTAAAAAATTGCTTTAAGGGAAACACGTGACAGCAAAGGGGTACGGGTTTCTTTCTAAGGTAATGAAAATGTCCTAAAATTGACTACAGTAATGATTTCCCATATCTGTGCAGACACTATAAACCTTAAATTGTACACTTTAGACGAGTGAATTGTAGGGTATATAAATTAAATCTCAATAAAAGCTATTTAAGAGAAAAAGTTAAAGGCAGCTGTGCCAAATCCTCAGTTTGTCGTAAGGTGGCGCCGTCATTGTGAGGGTCTCGATCCTTGCTCACCCACACGCCACAAGAGATACAGACTCAAGTGGCACAGTCCAGACAAAAATAAATAGCCCATCACAATCTTGTCAATAAAACAAAATTGCCTTCTTCTGTTATATTCTCTCTGTCCCAGAGGTAGAATGTCAAGGGCAGAGTTTGTTCCTGAAGCCTGACAATACCTGTTCTCTTCTTCTAGCTCATCCTTCCTATTCATCATGGCCACAATGGCTTGTCGCAGTTCATCTAAGAGAAGAAAATAAAGTCAAAATTAATTGGTAGATCTTGCATGTTACACCGTCCCCTCAGCTCTGTGGATTACATGCTATTAAGTTCCCTTTGCCCTTTCAAAAGTTTTCCTGTACAGTCTAAGAGATCCAATGGGCTCAGCAGATCACGCTTTTATCAGTCACACAAAACAGAAGGGCTGGGCGGGATGAGTATAAATGTGAAGGTGCCTCCTTGGTGGATATACCTAGATGACATGGGAAAATAGGTTCACAATTTCTAAGTGTTTTATTTTGTTTCTTTTTCTTAACAATTTTTTTTTATTAAATCTTAACTGTGTAACAATGATTTATTCCCAGTTAAAACTGTTCATCAACCTAGACAGCAGATTAAGTGACCCAGAGCTCCATACTGGCATAGAAAGAGTTACTCAAATTTACTACGAAATCTGGTTCTCCTACACTGTCTTCTATAGTTAGGATACAGATGACACTATGATAAGCGGAGGGTGTCTCCAACACACACCCCATAATTCCTTCTAGGAGCTACTCTTCTGGAAAGCTTCAACATAAGAAAGCATTCTGGATGAAGAATGCCTTTACATTAAATCAGCACCCAAGTTTTCTATCTGCATCAAATTTAATTGTAGTCACCATCCACAGGTTGAAGAGACTGCCACATCACTTTGTCACATACCAAGACGGAAAACGTCTGGATGTCTCCTGCAGACCCAATGTTGTGTTTATTCCCCATAAAGAACTCTGTGAACTCGACCTCCCTCTGAGGCAGGGCTGCCAAGGAGCTCAAGCCAAAATTCTGGCTCTAGCCAGGGCAGGTACATGGCTATGGGGCAAACACTGTCTGTCCTTGCTTTCCGTTTAGTCTTCCTTTCCAACCTGTCTATCCACACTGATGCCTACCCCACTTTGTTGTTGTCATTTATCTGTTTTGATGCTTCAAATCCTTTTTTGGAAAGAGGTATGGTTGATTTATTTCTTCCTTTCAGCCAAAATTTAAATCCTTATACTTGCCAAACTCTATTCAAAGCCCTTACTGGTATTATCTCATCTAATCCTTTATACACACTGAAGAAATGCATGTCACTATTCCTATTCTGTTAGGGTATAAATAAATCACAAAAAAGAAAATGCAGAGTAGATGGGAGAGGGACAGACTGGATAAGTAGCTGGGTCCCACCAAACCCTCACACTCAGTATGCTGCAGGCAAGACAGGGGGTCCTGAGACCAAAGAGCTACTGTTTTGCTGACACTCGCAGTAAATGATAATTTCTTTCACAGGTGAGGAGCAAACCCAGAGAGGTTATTGAATAGGTTACACAATTCACACCTCATAAACATCAGTCAGTGTTCCACAAGCACAGCTCTGACAGAGGCAGCAAGGGCCAGGGTACTACTTCTTTGGCTCTCATCTTTACACAGACAATAGGGAAACTGCTCCTTTACTCCAAGGCCTGCTTGAATTCAGTATTTTCTTGTATGGCCCTCCTCCCCACAGTGACAGGCTGGAAGAAATGAAATCTCCTCTGAATCAAAGAAATTGCACCCTGTTAGCAGGTTTCCCCATCTTTCTCCATATCTGGCTCTGTCTGTGGTCGTGGCACACACATGTCTGGTTTGCACAACTAGCCTGCTCTCACTGGACCAGAGCAGGCTGAGAGCTGAACGGAGTAGACGCGCATGGTGTGGGTACCTCCACCGCCCGTGCACTTGGTAAGGGTGCCCTGGACTGGGAGCAGGAGAGCTGTGCTTGACGGGCACTCAGTCCCTGGGCTCTGCCATGCCTTCCCTGGAGGAAAACCACTTGCCCCCATGAACATGATCCTGCTACAGAGACATTTTGTGTGTGTCATTCCTTGCAGCCCCTAAAACCCCATCCAACACCTTTCCATGGCCTTAACTGCACAGAGACCTGTCTGGTCCAGCAGCCTCTTAAAGGACCCTCCAGAGTAATTCTGACAGCTTTATTTTGGCCATACCCACAAATATGACAGCCTTTCCCCTGAGTAAGAGATAATCCAACAGATGTTTACTTCATGGATTTCTTGGCCAGAACCCAAGTTTCCTCAAGTCCATTTCCTGCTTCCAATCTGATAAAACCTGACTAATCTATTCAGGTCCAGATGGAAAGGCACCTGTTCTGAGCCCCACAATGCAAAGTGTACAATAAGTAGTCACCTCTGTCTCCCCACTGGCACACAGTGTCATGCATCTTGGTGTCTCCAGAGCTCTCACACACTGAGTGCTTAGTCAAAATTTACGGAGCTGAACTCTGTGACATGATTGGCAGAGAGAAGCCACTCTTCTTCAACTACTGTGCTTCCAAAACTCGAACGAGATAGTGGCTGTCACATAGTAAGCATTTTCTATATGCCTAGCAATGAATCAACCCCTGCCAAGCCCCTTTTCAAATCTCACGATCACCTGGTAAAGATGTTCAATACAGATTCGGAAATGGGAAACTGGGGCCTATTCCCCGCAGGGTCCCAAGTCAACTTCCAAACCCTCCACAAGGTCTGAGATTGCAGACGTTGTCCTGGGCAGGCCCGAGAGGTGCAGACACTAGAGGAATCAGGCACTGAAGTGGGAGATGCCGTGGGCAAGATCAGACGGGTCCCAGCTGCTTCCGCTCCAACAGCAGAACCAGTGTCCACAGCAGGGCCGTCAACAGGCCAGGCAGACCAGAGCGCAGACCCCAGCTTAGCGGCAGACTGCATGGAGACCTCAGAAGGTTTCTGCCTCTGCAGGCTACAGGGTGGGGTAATGCCGTGTGCCCTGCAGGATGGACAAAAAACGAAAGCTGCCAGCCGGGCGCACATACTGCGGGGCAGTCTCTGGAGTCAGATTCCAGGTTCACATCCTGGCTCTGGTTCAAACTTGGGCAAGTTACTGACCAGGAGCACCAATTCTCTTATCTATAAAACAGGATCTTAACAGTCACCATCTCATAGAATGTCATAAAGATTCAATGACTCTTAAGTGACAGGCTTAGCACAGGGCCCCACACCTGGTAGCATTTGACGAGTATTGCTGATCACTGTGATTACAGTCTTTCCAGAATTGCAACAGCAGGGGACAAAAGATGGAGACAAGGCAGGTTGACAGCTCTCAAGTACAAGTGGATAAACTGGGCACATTTTCAGGAGTCAGGAGATTTACCAAGCTCCTATGTACCTCAATCTTTGGAATAAAAATGAGCTTTTTGAAGTGGTCTCTGCCCTCGAGCAGCAGACTAGATGATAAAATTTCCAGAATTGTCAAACACAATTACCAGGGGTAATGTGGGAAATCAGACCCACCAGAGATGTGTCATTTGAAAGAAACTGAGCAAGGGTCTGGGTTCTGGGCTTTTCTAGGCATGGGAGAAGGGGGTCTCAAATACTGCCACTCAGACTTTGCAGCTGAAAATTTCATATTCCATGGAAAAAAATCTTGGTGGAAGAACCATTTCCCAGGAGATATCAGAGTTGTATGAACACTCATCTGGCAAGAACAGCCTTGGGCAGCGCTAAGAGATCTCAGCCACGAGCCTGCCTTGCAGGGCCCGAATCACACTGCACAGAAGCCACCTATGAGAAGCAGTGAGGCCGCGGCGCTGACCCGACGCACACGGGCACCTGTATATGAGCCTGCCCTTCCCTGTCCCAACACTGCACCTTTCCAGCCTCTGTTGGTGTCAACATCAAAATGACTGGCAAGACGAGCACAGACAAAGCAGGACTCATTTTTAAAAATCCATCACAGAGAGAAGGCTGTCAGAGCCATCCCTTCTGTCCGCATTAATGGTGAGAGAGCTGGTATCCCCCAGAAAGTGCTCTTTCGACAGGGTTTAACTTTAATATGCATTCACTTTTGTTACCACAATGGCTATTTTGCGATCTTTTGTGCAGGAAGGTGTTAGGTAACATTGGGGTGATTTCCATATATCATGTAAATATTATATTCCACCGAGCACAGGTGACACGCACAGGCAGAAGCGTTCCCAAACATGTAATTTTCTCTCCTCTCCCCAGTGCTGTGCAGCCCGTTATTTGTTCAATCTCTATCATTGGGATTTCCTTCCTCTTTATTACCTGCCATAGCATCCATTTCGAGTGAGAGCAGAGCTGCATTTCTGCACTGCATCCTCTACAGAGCCCGGCCACCCCACGGTTTCCCTCTCCTAACCCTGGAAGGCGAAGGGCCGTCCATCTCAAAATTGGCTCCTTGCTTGGCTTCAGAGGACTGAAGCACAAATCCTATCAAGGACTCAGGAGAACGTTCACTTCAACCATCAGAAATCGATCTGGGATAAAAAGCAGCGTCTCAAACCACTGTGCAAAGGATGGATTTGTCCATAAATGTTGCCAGGCAAGGAACCATTTTGAAAGCAAGAAATAAGACTTAAATCTTTGTTTCTGTAATGTGTCGAAATAAATTTCAGATACAATAATATTTAAATGTGTAAAGTGAAGCAATAAAAACTATGTATGAACTTTCATGCCATCTTTCTTAACATGAAACAAAAGACCAAGTTCAGTAACAGTTTTGCTACATCATCTGCACATCAAGGACCCACCTAACAACTGGTCCATCTTTTGTGGGCAGCAAACTGGCAGAGTAAAAAGAACCCCTTTTTTCTAATCACATCTAGATGCCACACACTCTGAGCCCCTGGCAAATGACACTCTCCTGTCATCACCCTCAGCCAGAGAAATGCTGCCAATGTCGCAGGGTAGGAAAGAGCAGCACAAACGTCCCTGCACCACAGCCACGCTCACCTAGCCCTGAATCATCCAAGTCTGCTTTTGCCCTACAAAGGCAGCCATGAGGTATGACGGAGAACACAGGGCCTGCACAGCCTGAAATATTTACTAACCCTTTACAGAAAACACCTGTCAATCCCGTCTTAGGAGAACAGCCACATGCTTTTCCCTCCACTGACCTCCTCTAGTCCTTCCCCAGTTCAGGGCTGGAAGTGGCTGTGTGCCTGGGGGAGCTCTCTGACACTGTGCCGGCAGGGTGGGCTCGCTGGCTGTACCCAAACCAGAGACTGCAAATCAAGCTTTATTAGAAGGACAGAGCCGCTGAGCAGCAGCTGCCTCAGACAGGGTTCACCCCTTCCTCCCTCAGCAAGGCCTCCTCCCCTTTTCTTCGGGTCCCTCTGGCTGTCCTGACACAGCCTCCTGCCTTGATCTCCTCCCATCCTTCCTGGTCCCCCTGGGGTAACTGCATCTATGCACGAGGCTCCTCCCTGCAGACACAGGAGCCCCGGGCCTTCCCCTGAGCTTTAGGGCCCTGCGACCTCTGGCTGCCTCCTCCACTCCTCCCTGCTCAGTCTGCAACACATCAGACCCGCTCTCCTCTCTCTCTCCTCTTGCTCTCCTCTCGCTCTCCTCTGGAGCCAGTGTCTTGGCACCGGCTGTTCCCAGGACCTGGAAGGCCTGGCCCCCCTCCCCAGCCCTTTGAGCTTCTGCTGGGGGATTGATTACCTGTTCTCTCTGGCTGTAGCAGTCTTACAAGTCAATGGGTCTGCCCTGTCTTTTCTTGCTGCTACTCAGACAGGCCTCTGCCCCACCCATCCCAACCCATACCGGTGAGACCCAGGGGCACTCATTGACTCAGACTGAGCCAATCCTACAGGATCTTCCTGAAGTTTTGGATGTGCCACAGTCTCTGACGAGAGAGACAAGGAAGGCGGCAACAGACAGATGTGGCCCAGAAGAGAATGGCTCTAAGTCACTCTACCAGATCCATTTACTGAAAGCCAATTTGCCAAAAGATCAATTTAATGACCTCATCCTTAGCTGAGACCTTAAACTGAGCCAAGGACAGTTGCTGGGGGCTCTCTGGCCAGCTGGTGCCGAGGGCTGGGCAAGGCCAAGTACAGATGCAGGCACAGGCAGAAGTCCACCAGACAGGGGAGCCAAATCCCTCAGCTGCAGAGAGGACGCCAAGTCAGTAAAGCTGGAGGTGTCTGAAATGTCAAACATGTGCCACTGAGCCCTGCAGCCTGGGGAAAAGCCACTTAGAACCAAAACTTTGAAAAGAATTTGTACCAATTCCATGAACTCACTGATCACTGACCTGGTCTCTTGCTGTACAAAGGAAGCTGAGATGGCCATCTGAGGGTGGCAACAGCAAGTGAGAGCAAGTCGACTGCAGTGCCCATGTGGCCGCACACAAATGGCCATCCCTCTCCTGCTGGACTCACCTCCACCCCAGGGCCTGCAACACCCTGCAGGCCTCTGCCCTGTATCTCAACTTGAATAGCTTCCGTGTCCTCACAGCCAAAGAACCCAAGTAGAATTGACAGGACCCTCCTTTCCCTGACTAAGCACCCACCACACCTCGTACACATCTCCATGAGAGCACGTTGTCCACGGGGCCAGAGCCGTTCATCTGCAGGTCACCCACGAAAGTCCCAGCCCCAAGCCTGTAAGTCCCCTGAGCAGAGGGGCCAGTGCACTCAGTGGCCAGTGTTACATATGTGAGGGCTGTTGAATGAATCAAAGGTTGGGTACGTAAGTGAGGGAATTAATAAACTAGAGAATGACTGTCACCCACTGCTAAAACCTGCCCCTTGGCTCCAGGAACTGAGCACAGGCTGGGCTGGGCAGAAATGTCAACTGTGTTTAATAATAAGTTCAAGGCCTCACCAAAGAACACTAACCACCAGGTTCACAGCTGTAATTTCCTGCCCCAGTGACAGGGATCCAGGCTCAAATTGAGCTTTTTCTATTATATGTCTCGGGAATGTGATATACATAGGCAGGACAAATCCTTACTTATTATTATCATGACCTAAAACAGGACCAGTCAGCATAACTGCTCCCCTCCTTTCTCCGCACTGACCCCATGAAGCCTCAGTTTCAAAAAGATCAGCAGAGCAGGGACCAACCCCTAGTCCCCAGGGACCCGACATAAACACAGACACACAGCCTGATGACGTGCTGGCCCATTCACACAAATGGCTGGGAGCCTCAGAGGCTGCTATATAAGGCACTGAAACAGTGTCACTGAGGCAGGGGTGAATGGCGCCCCATCTTCAGCCATTAAAGGCCTCCCAGGGGAAAATTATCCTGAGACCAATCCTGATGTTCAACTCCCTTTTCAAAATTAAAAAAGGAAGAGGTTGATGAGTAGGCTGAGTAGACGCCGTACATCAGGATGCATAGACGCATGTGTGCACACACACTCACACACAGATCTGAGGAATAATTTCCTTGCTTTATTTAGCATCTTCTCCCAAAGACCTCAAAGAGTCTTTACAAACCCTCCCCTGGGGACCATATTCAGTTATATTTAAAGAGCAAGAGGGCACACACACAGAAATAAAAAACGTTCTTCTATGAGTATGTACTTAACCTACATCGTCATTTTTCAAAGTTAACATCCTGCTGTTTATATCTTTGACTGCCTACCCACTACCTTTCATCTCCAAAAGAAAGGATAAACTATATCCAGCTCCAAAATGTAACTTTTTAAACCAACCTTGGGTCGCTTTAGCCATTTATTATTTCTCTTTTCTGTCTCCCCTTTGTCCCTGCCCACCCAGAGTTTCTACTTTTCAATTTGTTATGATGAAAAAGAAATAAATGTCCTCCAGACCCTTCCCCAGTGCCTGGATGGCCAATGGTCACCTTGCACTGGCTGCTTTCTGCAAGCCCACCAAGGGGAAAGGCACTTGAAACACACAATCTTATTTCACTTTCACAAGGGCTTAAGAGTAAGTATTATTACACTTGCTATAGGAATGAAGAAAGAGGCCCAGAGAAGGGGAGTGACTTGCCCCAGGCCACACAGCCAGGCAGTAGCAGGGCAAGGACCTACACCTGGCCCGGCTCTTGCAAGCCCATCCCTTAGGTTGGGACACATGGCTCCGGCTCACACTCACATCCAAGGTGCAGCCCCTCACTACTCTCCCAACCATCTCTGTGTTCTAGGGAAATCAGGAATCTGATTAAATTCCAGCCTTCCCCAACTTTAAACTAATATTTCTATATAATAATAATAATAATCTAGAAAAGGAAAGGTTTGAGGAACCCATGGGAATAGGATGAAAATACATAAGAAAATCGTAAGGTACAGAAAAAAATCACCTTGCAATATCTTGAGAAAGTTCTGGCTCTTTATTAACTTTTTCATATCAGTAATATTTTGGTTCTCTCTAATTTGTGTGCACGTAAACTCTCTCTCTCTCTCTCTCTCACACACACACACACATACACACACACACAGTTTATTATCCTTAAAGCAGATGTCAGACAGGACCTCATCAGTAGTAAATTCCTCATGGAGATGTGGGCTGTGGGCACAGGAGAAAGGATCAAAGACGTGCCCAGCTGAAGCAGCCCCTTCCTCTAGGCCACTGTCCTTGCAGGGATATGGCCCTAGCTGCCACCAGTTCTGATTTCTTAGAAGCAAGAACCCACATTTTTATATAAACTTGATTTTTAAATGCTATTCACTGAGGTCACTGCCACTCAGGCCCAACAGATTGTGCTACAGGCCACCACTTGGAAACTCCTGCCTTAAAAGTTTGAATTTCCAGCACCCATCGGCTTGGAAAAATATACGCATCTGCACAGCCATTTTCAAAACCAGCCTTCCACCCATGTCAAAGAACGTGCAGGCATCGAAGACAGTCTCTAACAGAAGTAGAGAATGGACAATGGCTGGACCCCCAAGGGAGAGCACCCCCAGGAGTCTCCATATGACTAACTCAGGGACCAAAGAGGATAGAGAATCCCTGTCCTGTCCACTCCTGAAGGGCTAGAATGTTCAGCACTTAGGACAAAGCACCCCTGCACTGCCCTCCCCAGAAAGGGCTGGAACGCTCAGCATTTAAGGGTAATCGGACTCGTTGGAAGGAGTAACTCAGGCGGGGGTGAGGGGGTGGGAGTCCCTTTACTTTTAATGTTATACATTTCCACATACATGTTCTGGTCTCATATATCAAGGAGTCAACAGGTAATCTCTTTATTTATTTTCTCAGTTTTCTTTTAAAGCATGAGCACTTTAGCTTTTAAGAAGTATCTACCAAAAAGAACTAAAAACAGAAAACTTTAAAGGTTGCTTTAAGTAATAGAAGAAATTGAACTAAGTGAAAGACTTAATTGCCAGGAAGAAGGAGGGGGTGGTATATACTTGGATTTTTTTAAATGAGGTGAAATTCACTGAACACAAAACCATTTGAAAATGAACAACTCGGTGGCATTCAGCATATTTACAGTGTTGTACAACCACCGCCGATCTCTAGTTCCAGAACATTCCATCACTCCAAAGTAAAACCCCTTGCCCCAATTTCTTCCCATTTCATCCTCCTAGCAACTACTAATCTACATTGTCTTTATAGATTCCAGATACCCCATATAAATGGAATCACATAGTCTGTGGTGTTTTTGTCCAACCTCCTTGACACCGTCCTTCAGAGGTCCATCCACACTGCAGGGGTGGGTGCCTCCACGCCTCCTTCCTGTCTGGAGCTGAGTGGTGTTGCCGTGTGTGGATAGGGCAAAATGTGTTATCCACTCAGCAACTGAAGGACAGGTAAGCTATTCTGCACAGTTAAGAAATACAGTTTTTAAAATTACTACATCTCACTTCCAGACTAGCTCAGTGACTTGGATGGCAGGTATCTGTGTCCTCACCACCGAAGATAGTCAGTTCTATTTCACCAAATGCTTTTCAACAATAAACCATTACTCATATAATTGTTATGCAGAGTGGGGCAGGGGGTGGGAAGGAAGCCAGCTGGTCCCCTAGCAGAACACCATTATAGGGTGGGGGGCACTCACCAATTAGACATGCACACCAAGCTTACCGCTTCTCATTCATTGCTGTTCCAAGGGCTCCTAGTGACGTGCACAAGCAGGCCTTGGTGAGAAACTACTGAAATAACCAGGAAAGGCCTGGGTTAAGGGGGCAAGTGGAGAACAGGTATTAATTAGATGGTGCCAGATAAAACTGGAACTAAGGAAGGCAGAGCCTGCTTGCCCTTCACTGCAAAGCAGTTAAGTGAGGGGGACCATAAGAGGGAGCACAGCCTGCAAAGATACTTGGCGGGGGAGCTCTTTTGAATAACCGGCTATCTACTGCTTTATCCTACTTAGCACCTGTACCCCCGCCCCAAACAACAACCAAGTCAAATAAACCTGGGTGCATGGGCAGGGCTGTGCAGTAGGGCCTGCAAAATCTCTTCTGAATTTCTTTGGAGAGAACATGTCTTACCAGCTGGGCCCAATGCTGCCTGAGGTTTTATAGGCCTGGCTCCCAAAGCCACTTGAATCTACTCGTGTAGTCTGAGGACCCCCTCGGGAGAATCCAATCCTACAACAGGATGAGACTCCCAGCTGAGAAGAAAACAGCGCCTGCCAGAGGGGAAAGCAGAGGGGACAGGCAGCCCCAAGGCACCTGGGTGGGGCCTTTCACCCACCGCCAGCCAATTTGGCAGTATTAAAGGAAATAGTGAGCTCCTTATTTCACGAACTGGAGGTGTTATCCCCCATTTTATATGTGGAAAAGACCAAGAGAAATTAGGTGACTTTCCTAACAACATCTGCTAGCAGAGCACATGCATGGGCCAGACACTGGGTGAAAATGTCTATAAATTACCTCACTAAACTCTCCAAACCACCTCACAAAGCAAGTGCCAGAATCAAAACCATTTTTTTAAACAACCATTCTATTTGCTCACTATTCTATGGGTTGGCAGGGCTATTACTCTGCCCCATTATTCTGCTAATCATGCTTGCAGGTGGCTGGAGGTAGAACATTCCAGATGGCTTCCTTCATGTGTGTGCCCTTAGCAGAGGCAGCTGGAAGTCTGGGACCTCTTTTTTCATGTGTGTGCCCTTAGCAGAGGCAGCTGGAAGTCTGGGACCCCTTTTTCTCACATTTGGCTTTTCCCACAAGACTAGCTTGGACTTGTTCATGTGCTGTCTTGGTCCCAGGAGCAAGGCCACAGCTCTGCAGGCCTCCCAGGAAGCCCCACGCCAGCCTCTGCTCCGAGGAGGCTCAGGGAGCTGCAGTCAAGATGGAAGGCAAGGGGCCAGCAGAGGTGCCACACAGGGGGAGAAGGAGCAAAGCCCTCAAACCCACTTTACAAGAAACCAAGACACATGAAGCAATTTGCCCTACGTTATTACAAAGGAATTACAACACGGAACTGGGATCACGACAGAAGCCAGTTAACACGGAAAGTCACAGCCATAACTGCCACGTGACACTTACTGTTCCCCAGCACCCCAGTGGGGTCTCAGGAGGAAGAGGCCAGGGCTTCCTGCTGGCTCTGTACAAATCAACATTCTCAAGATTGTCACTGAAGCCTCAGCGGGTTCAGGGCAGAATCACCTTGAGCACAGGGCAGGTGCACCTGCTTCTCTGCGTCACTCTTCTCCTAACAGAGCCTTCAAGGGAGGCCTGAAGAACACTGAACCCTGGACCCAGCACGGCCGACATGCAACTGCACCCCTAAAGGCTTCAGGTGGAGGAGCAATAACATTCTCTCATTTTTCCTGGGCTAGTTTGAACTGGTTGCTGTCACTTGCAACCAATGAGTCACACCTCAGATGCTATGGGTATAATACCCATCTTTGAGTTGGTGCTGGCATCAACATGGCCAGCAAGGTGGGAGATACACAGAAAGAGGAAAGTGACATGATAAGCAAAGATGTGTGATGCCATGACAAAAAACAAACCGACAAGGATTGTGGGCTCAGCTGCTAAATGACAAGGTGCTTTAGGCATTTCACACCCACCTCCATCTCAGACGTTCAGTCTGTAAAATGCAGAGGTTACACGTGCTGATCTTCTGGAATCCTTCTAGCTCTGGGACAAGTGATTCATCAGGAGAAACAGACAAGCCTGTCCAGTTTTTGGCTCCCGCAGGCAAAGTAAAACACTAGCTGCCCCTGTCATGTGCTGCTGTCCGCTGGCTGGACAACCAGCCAAATGCAACCAGCAGAGATACGACTCTGACCTGCCTAAAGCCCCGAGTCTGCGTGGCCTCCAGGGCTGCGACGCCAACATCTGCTGTGATTGGCCTCATGCACAGCAGAGTGGCAGGGTCAACTGATGGCAAGCAAGATTAATTGCATGTGATATCCTCATAAATAATTAGGGTAAAAAGCAGCATAGCTTCCTTCCACCCTCAGGCTATGGTATCATATGTATGGGTAATTCTCAAACAGATTCTCCCACATCATCTACAATTAATCAGAAGCATGCAGCCAGTGAGAGGGCACAGGCAGATCTCACACTCAGACTGATTCTCACCAGCTCTGCACTGTCCTGCTGCACACCTCCCACACAGCACCTCACCTCCTGTGCAGCACGGTGTGTGGCTTGCCTTCTTTAAACCTCAGTTTCCCCATCTCTAAAGAGGGCATGATGGACAGGGTGTGGCAGCTCACACATGTAATCCCAGTACTTTAGGAGGCCAAGGTAGAAGGACTGCGTGAGGCCAGGAGTTCAAGACCAACCCGGGCGATGTAGCAAGACCCCATCTCTACAAAAAATAATTTATAAACAATTAGTCAGGCTTGGTGGTACATTCCTGTAGTCCCAGCTACTAGGGTGGCTGAGGCAAGAGGATCACTTGAGGAGCCCAGGAGTTCAAGGTTGTAGTGAGATGCGATAATACTATAGCACTCTAGCCTGGGTCAGAGAGCAAGCTCCTGTCTCAAAAAAAAAAAAAAAAAGAAAGAAAGAAAAATGTGAAAAGGGAATGAAAGAAAGAAAAATGTGAAAAGGGCATGAAAGAAAGAAAAATATGAAAAGGGCATGAAAGAAAATGTGAAAAGGGCACCTACTCTCTACCTCCAAAACTATGGAGTTAATTCAATGGGCATAAGAGAATGAAATGCTTTGTGAACTGGAAGATGTTATGCCAGAATCTGGCTAACTAGTGATCATTTCAATTCACCTCCTCAGTCATGGAAAGGAGGATGGGAGCAGAGGATGCTTCTCACTCTTAGAGTCAAGGCCAGGGAGGCCCAGAAAGATGGAGTGGCATGAGACACCCAGAGCATAAGTGGACAAGAAATGGTAGGAATTGTTTGGATCTCCTTCCTGACACTCTGAGTCTGCCATGCTGGCCCCAGGCAGCTTGGTTTCCAAACAGTGTCTGGAACAGCAGCAACCATCTCGCAAGCATCATGGCTACCAAATGCCACCAAAGCCTCCTTCCAAGTGCCCTGCTGAGTCAAGTACAGAGGTGACTTCTACCATAACGTGGCAAGGAGATGGGGGCTATATGTATAGCTGCAGCCAACAAGTAACTTAAGCTTGGGCTCTTAAGCTAAGAATAGTAGGATATTTGGGACCAGCCATATTGGAACAGGAATGTAATTAGAAACTGCACAGTTAGAGGGGTTTGACATTCACGCACAGTTAGAGGGGTTTGACATTCACGAGTGCAACCTCCTTTCACTCCTATTTCACCTTCGAAACTCAGCTCGGATAGGCTCTCCTGCAAAAAGCCTTCCCCAAACTGCACAAGACAAGCCAATTCTTCTCCCTGTGGTGCTGCTGTAGACTTTGGAGTTAGCTTTTATAGCCTCTCTGGTACACAATAAGTCCCGTGTGAGCAGGGCTAAGCCCAATCCTTCTGAGTATTCCCCACACATCCAGCTTAGTACGTTGCCTGGTCTTCATAAACACATGGATGGAACCAAATAAGTGCCTGATGCCAACTGCAGAAGCTATTTAAAGAGGGTACTAGAGTGGCCCAAAGTCTGCCCTGTCCTCTGCAGCCAACTAATTCTTAGTTTTCTTCCTCACCAAGAATCTTCCACCTCCACTCTTATTCTGATGCAAGAAGCTTTAAGAGGGTGGGGGTGGAGAGCAGACCACGCCTTCCAGGTGGAGCTCCAATCCCCAGGAAGAGCCTGTGGCTGAGGACTGGGCGTTCCCAGCACAGACTGGCAGGGGATCCCCTCTTCCACCCCTAGGAAGGGTGGCCAGGAGAGACCTAGCATGCTGACCTAAGTGACAAGCAAGTGAACAGTCTTGGTGACTTCTATGTCACACAAACTAAGCAGGCTGTGCAGGGTAGCCATGCAAAAGCCACTCCCAACCCATTCTCTTTGCTGCCTACCAAGGTGTTAAAGGTGTTAAGGTGTTAAAGGCTGAAAGATACCTGGTTTTCCTCACAGCAGGAGTGCTAGAGATAATGACATGTCAAGGCAAGTTTGCTAGGTGGACTCATGGACAGGCTTTTATTTTCCTGATAACCTCTTCTCCCATGCTTCCTGCTTGAAAACAGAGTGTCTGGAACAGCAGCAACCATCTCACAAAAGGCAGCCACAAGCACTAGGAGGAAAGCCAACAACCAACAACCAAAGAAGGTGGGGCAGGAAAAGCCTGGCTCCTTCACGGCACCACTGAGCTGCTGAGCCCTGACACTTGCCTCCAGACCTTCCACACCTCCTGTCACATGAGAAACATAAACACCAGGTTAAGGCGTCGTTTACTCGCAGCTGAAAGCATTCCTAAGCGACTGACCACCACAGCAAAGGACCCCCTTGGGGGCCACCTAGAAATGAACCTCTGATCCTCTCTGCCCCAGAAGGTTTCTCTGGATCACACAGTGCTGAACTCAAATCCCAGGTACGTTACTCAGAACCAAGTTACTGAGAACCTCAGATAGTCCCCGTCCTCACAATAAGATCACATGCCTATGTCCATGCCTATGGCCAAATGAGCAAAACACTTGACAGGGTGCGACAGTCTCCCACACAGTCCTCTCCCTCGAAATCCACCGATCTCCCTGGGAAATGGCACAGCACATTTGTTTGTGGTCAGAGAGGCTCAGGGTTAGAACTCCTAGGTCCGTCAATTACTGGCTGCTAAACCTCAGGCTTATGATTCAACCTTCAGAACCTGTTGCCTTGCCTATGAAATGGGGACAAAAATATTCACCTGCAACAGCTGTGACACGATTCAGTCAGAACAGACTGAAAGCACCTCGCACAAAGGAGGACATAGAAGCCAATCTCCTTCCTCCCCCCACCTGGGCAGAACCATCCCCTGCAGAATCTCCCAGAGGAAGTGCAAGCATACGATCACATCCTCTTTGTGCAGGCAGGTCCCTAGATAGATAAAGGACAGCCCTCCTCTCGGCAAAGCATTCCTTCTTTGAACTCTGACCTGCAAGGACCAGAGGTGAAAAGCTTCCATGGAGGGGACAGGCTGAAAACTTCCTGATTCTTCTTTCCTGCTGAATCTGCGTTCCTACAGAGGAAAGCCCCTGCTTTCAGCTGGTGCAGTCTAGCCTGGGACCCCATCCCCAGGGACTGCATGGAGGGAGCGTGAGGGAAGGCTCCTGCATCCCCACTCTGCTGCCAGTCTCCTGTCTCAGCCAGCAGCTACTAACCACTCACACCACCAGGCAGTGGACACAACCAGGAGGGAGGGAGAGGAGACAATCCCTAATCCTGCCCTCAAAGACCTCGCAGCGAGGATGGAAGGGCCAACAGTAAACATGGGGCGGCGAGAACTTGGAGAAGAGCAGAAACAGGAGGGGACATGGGAGGCACTGGTGGGAAGGGGCTTTCTGAACTGGGCAGCCGGTGTTTGGCTACAGTTGACTGCCAGTGCCCACAAATACCCAGTGGTCACCAAATGTTCTGATTTCTCCACCAGAGTCATATGGTTTATGGTGGTTTTATTTTTTAAACACAACTGTTAAATGTCAGCAAGTAATTTTTCAAAATGTTTTCAATACTTTGCAGCCCAAACCAAATGAAACTGATGTGCATAAGCAAATGCAAAAAATCAAGGAATGCCATCGTAGATAGAACTCGGAGCTGCTTGCACTGTGTTTCAACAATAAGGGGCAACAGGAGGTAGGGACAGGTCAAGGAGTCCCTTGGACTTGACCACCCAAGGGATGGGCAACCTCAGAAGGATTTTTTTCAGTGCCATCTTTGGTGGCGGTTGCATGAAACTGTACAGGGGATAAAATTTCTTGGTACCACATACACATGACTCAGCTAACGTAAAGACTAGTGACATCCAAATACGATCTGTCCCATGACAGTTTGCTGATAGTAACATTTATGTGGGGAAGCTGGGGAATGGAACGTGGAAACTTTCCACGCTATTTCTGCAACTTTTCATGAGACTTAAATTCTTTCAAAACAAAGTGTTTTGTTTTGGTTTGGTTTGTTTTTTAAGTGCCACGCTCAGAAAGCCCAGATTTGTCGCCACACCCATCTTCTTCTTCTGTAGTAAGAGAAGTTCCTTGGCAGGCCTCATGACCCCTTGGAATAGAAACATCTCCTAGCTCCTCTCCCAGCCAAGGTGAGGGGAGTAAAAAGTGATGCAAGACATTGGGGTGCACCCTTAAAAGAAGGGGATGTGCCTCCTCCCCAGCAGAAATGCAGATGTGAAGAACACATGGACATGAGTAACATCTGAGATAAAAGGACACTGGCTCTCCAATTGTTAGGTGGGAAGAAATTCAATTCTACCTGTTGCTTGGAGGTCTTTGTTGCAGTAGCCAGAGCAAGAGCCTACCTCACACACCACCAGATGCAGTCTGGGTAAAGCAACTGACGCTTTAAGGCAGCTCTTCAGCTCCGTCCCTTAACCCACACAGGCCACGCATGAGCACATGAAATTTAGAGAAGTTAAACTTCTCAGATCCCCAGTGAAAACGTCTCATATCACGAGCTGTGACAATCCGGCTTCAGAACCTCTCCCTCCTCCCCCACAGTGCTGGAGACGTTCTCCTGTCCCTCTAGAGGAGGCAGGGCTGAGGCTTAGTGAAGAAGGTTGACAGAGGGACTCCCCTGGGAAGCAATCACTCTTCATCTCCTCCCATGCTGAACAGACAGGATGCTCACTGCTGAGCTCTCTATTAAATATTGTTGGGTCCTCACTCCCAATGTCTCAGTTTAATCACCTGAACGTCACATTGACATGAAGAGAACTTTGCAGAACTCTTCTTTGCAGGGTGATCTCTCCACTTCAAGGAATGTGGCTCATCTGTGTGACAGATCCACCCTGAAGAGCCTGAGGCTTCTGGGAGGAGAGAGGATAAGGGCCAGGAGTACCTGAAAGACGGACAACACTGTCTTCATGTTTTGAATTTCCCGTCACCAACAAGTCACCTGAAAAGAGACATCTTCTGCTATAAGTCACGAGTGCCATTTAGAAGAGAAAAAAGAAATCTTAAGACTAAAGGGTCACACTTCAAATAAAGATTTGTGGGTGGCTTTTTTGTCCAAAATGCACTTTTGAAATTGGATTCTTAGTACAGCCTGGCTTCATACTTGGGTTATTTGTGGTCCTCACTGTGAAGAAAACTGCTCACTGTGTCGTCTCACACCCTGAAAGTGGAGGCTGACTTCCCTGAGACTCCAAAGGAAGCCGCAGTCGCCTGGCTACGTGGGTGAGCAGGCGCCCAGCAAGGAGAGGCGTTAACAGTTAGCCAGCAGAGCTGCATTCAGAGACGACTCACTGGATCACCCCAATGTTCCCAGCAGACATGAGGGTGCAGCAACAGAAGGTGAGTCTTTGGTATTCTTTCTAGTTCATTTCCTAAGCACAAATTGTCTTTTGGGTCCATCTCTGGAAGGCAAAGAATGCTTTGCATACAACCCACAGCAATAAAGACGAAGGCCACCAGCTTTGTTTTTAAGCACTTTATGACACATGAGACCAACTTTTTTTTTAAAAACAGAGCCTCACTCTGTCGCCCTGGGTAGAATGCCATGTCATCATCACAGCTCACAGCAACCTCCAACTCCTGGATTCAAGCAAGACTCTTGTCTCAGCTTCCCAAGTAACTGGGACATTAGGCACCTGCATCAGCACCTGGCTAGTTTTTCTATTTTTAGTAGAGACAGGTTCTTGCTCTTGCTCTGGCTCTGGCTGGTCTCAAACTCAAGCTCAAGGGATCCTCCGGCCTCAGCCTCCCAGAGTGCTAGGGTTATAGGTATGAGCCACTGCATCTGGCCCCTTGAGACTATTTTTACCAAAGATTTACACAGAAAAACACGTTTCCAGAATTTATAGCAATTGATGCATCAACTATTTCATGTGCTATGAAGAATATTCTAACTACAGTGCACAAAAATGATGGCCCCAACATAAAGTAAATCCTAGAGCAACCCTGGATAAAGCTACACATCCAGGTAACTCAGAGGCCAAGGAAAAACTGGAAAGAAACTTTTAAAAAGCATTGGTCTCAGAGAACAGTAGCC
Source organism: Arctocebus calabarensis (assembly GCA_963573935.1). Classification (NCBI taxonomy): domain Eukaryota; kingdom Metazoa; phylum Chordata; class Mammalia; order Primates; family Lorisidae; genus Arctocebus; species Arctocebus calabarensis. Next base: position 46,775 of record CAUYON010023851.1, read on the forward strand.
AGGGTGATCTCTGTGCCTGATGCTCCTTGAGAAGATTCTCCTGGCAATTAAGTGCCCACATGCATCAAACTATACCTTCATTTTCAACTGCCACATGGTGTGGGACCAAGTAGCGGCCACAGTTTCAAGAAAACAAATTCTGATTTTTTTTTTTTTTTTTTTTGCTGCCAGGAAATTGAAGTGAGCATAGGTCATTTTTTAAGTATAGTTCATCACTTTAGCAACAAATTCTAGAAAGGTTCAATTAGAGTTCCGGAATGAATGAACTGATGATTATAAAAACATTATATGAAGATGATAAATGGAAACAAAGAAACATTAAAAAGACATTTCCTTTTTCATCATTATGCAGGGACAGCTGTATCTAAAACTCAAGGTGCCGACATACATAAACCATGATTAAAAACAATTACGGGTCAACCACTTTTCATTAGAAGTAGCAACAGAATGAGAGAGAAGCTAAAGTTTCTGTAAGACAAAAAATAAATAAAAAAGAGATACAACGGTACATTAGGATACCTGGATAAAGAAAAAAATAACAGAGCCCTGAGCAAAGAGAACAACACGTTGCTTCCTTCAGCCCAGGAGGATGTGCAGGATGCAGAAGCATAATCTCTACCCACTCCAGCAGGAAACTAATTGGAATTTCTAAAATGTGTCGATTCCAGAAGCGGTGGGAGAAGAAGAGTGCCCAGCCTCAGAAGTAATAGCTAAAAGATTGAAAGGTGCGCTCTTCATCCTGGGAGGAGCAGGCCTGGCGTTCAGGAGAGGTGAGTCAAGGACATGCAATTTGAACCACAGGCGTGTACTGCACTGATAATTTAAAATTTGGCAAAAAACCCACAGGTCATCATTCTGATCAGAAAGTAAGTTCTGGATTCTCCTCCAGGTGGCCCGCATCTGCTGCTGGGAATCACAATAATCACCAGCCAGATGCTTTCCCTGCGGTCTCCCCTGTCCCCAGCCCCCCCAGGGGCCAGATGACCCATGTAGGACACAGCTCTGACCGCCTGTCTGCTCTAAGCCCTCAGCAGCTTCCTGTCTCACTCTGGGTAGAGGCAAGAGCCACCCTGCCTACAATACCCTGACCTGACCCTCTTCTCCTACTGCCCAGCCCCTCCCTGTGCCTCCTTCCCGGGCCTTTGCACTAGCCGGTCCCTCTGCTGAGTACACGCTTCCCTTGACATCCCAAGGGACTCTCCTCGGCACACTCACACTTAGAAGTCGTCTTGTCAGACAGGCCTTCACAGGCAGCATGGCCGGGACACAGCAGTCCCTCTGGCCCTGCCTCCTCCATCCTCTTTCTCAGCTGTATTTTCTTAGAGGACAGAGTATCCCCTGACAGACATATTTACACCCATGGCCTCCCTGCTCCCTCTAGAATATAAGCTCCACTTTTTCTGCTATAACCCTAGAGCAGTGGTTTTCAACTGAAGACAATTCTGCCCACCTCCCCCAGAGAGAACACCGGGCAATGTCCAAAGATATTTTTTGCTGTCACAACTAGGGGTGATGCTACTGGCATGTCACGGGTAGAAGCCCAGGATACCACAAAATCTCCTATAATGCACGGGACTATGCCACCCAAATGTCAGCAATGCCAAGGTCAAGAAGTCCTGCCTGAGCCCAGTACAGTGCCTGGCACACAGTAGATCCTCAACACGTACTTGCTGAATGAGTGACTGAATAAATAATGAATAGCCAGAAGCGGTCAGGTACAAGGTTCAAGAGCTTAGGCTCTGAAGCCTCACACAGTACTGCCTGCGTGACTCTGGGCAAGTCCCAGCATCACCAAGCCTTGGTTCTTCCCCCTCAACAACACAGGGATGATACTAGTAGCTGCCTCCTGGAGCCGTGAGGATTAGACATGCTCGGGTGTTCCTATCAGTCATCCCAGGTACACCACACCTAGTGTTCATCACGGCGAATGTTGCTCCAGAGAAACAGATTTGCATTTAGGATTCTTAGATCAAACGCCATCTCAGAAACAGGCAGGTACTGGCTATTACACTACAGAGAGAGACGGGCCAGCACCCTGGAGGCACAGGCATGCCTGGGCACCCTGCCCCAGCCTCAGCCCAAAGGAGCAATGTTCCCTGAATCAGAAGTTTCTAAAAGAGTGGTGTAATATCTCCTAAACACTGTGCAAGTCTGAGTACAGGAGGCTGGGGAGTGGTCAAAAGACAGCTTCCTTCTCAGGGACGGCAGGGCCACTGCATGGGGGGCAGCAGGATGCAATAAAGGACCCCTGGAGGACAGCTGCCCTGAGACAGACTCTATCCTTTAGAAACTCCCCAACACATGCCAATCTACAAACTGAGCGGCCCCAGCTCTGCTGCTGACACATTTCAAACACAGCTGACATTTCACACAAGTCTGACTGTGCCTCAGCCCCTGAGTGAGAACCCATTTTGGGTCGACTCTGAATTACATCAGTTACATAATGCAGCCTGGCCCAGCCGAGAGCCAGCTGACAAGAAAGCTTAAGACCAAAATCGACCCCGGCTAAGAGTTTAATGAGACCCTTTCCTGAAAGTTTATAAACAAATTAAGAGTCTGAACTGTTGATGAGGTCAGCAGGAATGCAACAGACGTCAAGAAAAATGATTAAATTCCAAAAAAGGGGAAAAAAAAAAATCATGTTTGGCTCAAAAAAGAACAGAAAGTGCAGAAGTGACAGTGAGAACTCTGCAGGTCAATGCAGCCCAGATTGTTAGCCACAGTCAACCGAAAGCACATGAGGACAGGGGCAGAGTTCTGAAATACACACGCTATGAAATGCCCTTGGGACCAGGCTTGGGGCAGGGTTTCTAGTGAAACTAAACGCATTCTCCCTGGGCTCAGTGCCTTGCTGCAGATCTCGGCCTGACCAGCCACCAGCTGTGTGATGCTGGGCAACTTTTGTCACCTGTAAGCACCCCCTGGTTCCTCTGTAAGAAAGGAATGAGAGCAAGCTCTCACAGGGCCACAGTGACAAGCAAGTTAGCATGTGAGAAAAACAGCCTGAGCACTCTGCACCACACCACCGCTTCCTGAACAGCCCCTCAAAACCTGGATGTCCTACAGAGCGTAATGGCAGGACATAGGTGCAGCTCAGGAAATCACTGCTGCGCTGCCTCAACACACGTGAGCCCCAGAGGTCCCACAGCCCATCTCTGCGGAGGCTTCCCTCCCTCCCCTGCACCCACCCTTAATGGTCCCCTCGTCTGCCATGCCCATACCTCAGCCACCCTGTCCTTACTGCAGCCATCCCCTTGACTTTCACAAGCTCCTCCCTCCCATCCTGGCAGCAAGGAATCGGAGGTCCATATTAGTGGCCGGCACCCAGCACAGGGCTAGAAGACTCTGTAGTTCCAGATGAGGAGCTGAAAGCTGTACTGTGTGACCTGAAACTCCCATTAGGGTTTCTCACTTCACGGGGGGCTCATTCCCCTCTGAATGGTCACTGGGGAGGGTACTCAATGCCCACAGCTGACAAAGAATATATCATTCCCATGTGCCCCATCACCTTTCCTCCCCCCCAATCGTTCTTCGTTTGTCTTATTTTCTTACTATCATTATTTCCAGTAGGCTGTGAACTCTGGGCAGCATCTACTGAGTACTCAGTGCACAGTCACTAACACTTTCTGTCTGTCACTCATTCAGTCCTCACGACAGCTGAGGGTGCTGGCACTGTTAGAATCTGAAAGGGAGACTGAGGCACAGAGCTTCTGAGTGGCTCCCCAGCACCTAGAGCAGTGCTTAGCATGTTAGAGATATTTGGTAAACGTTTGAGGAATGAATACATAAATTATAAAAAAGTGAGGCACATCTAAATATCATCTGGAACCTTCCAGTTACTAAGACTGAAAGTCTGGTAGACAAAATTCAGGGGGAAGTTTCCCCTTTCAAGAAACTAGCCCAACATAAGGGATCTGGGTTGGCCACATCAACCAGACTCACTCCTGCAGTTAACGGATAAGGGGCTCAGAATACAGCAAACTTAATGGCTGCTGCTCCACCTCCCTCGAATCTCATCACTAGACCCTCAACAAAGCAGCTAGCAGCTGGACTCTGCCATCTCCTAGGAGTTGAGCTGCATTTCTCGAGCTGCCGAATGTTTGGAACTGTGTTGCCAGGCGACCAGCCACAATGCCTCTCTAGTACAGAGAATCTCTTCCAGTAATAGGCAAGAGAAAACAAGGACCCACTCAACAAGGCCTATTGATAACTCGGGATGTTTTTCTTGCCCTCTGCGCCCTGGCACAAGATCAAAAGCAATGGCAGATCAAAAGGAAACTATCAGGCTGATTATCTGGGCTCACCTCTCTCTACCAACCAAGCCATATGGTGGAGAGCCATATCACTCTCCACCCGCCAAGAAAGACTGAATAAATAGCCACAGCTCATCAATTATATCTCATGAAAAGTAATGACACAGGAGAAATGTTTTCTAATTATCAATATAGTCCCTTTCAAAACAGGACTGGACACCTACACCGGTCCTTCAGAAAGTGAACAGAACACACGACTACAGGGATGGTGATGGGTGACAGAAAGCTGTGAGTATGCTTGATTTTTTTTAAACTAGAAAAGGCCATTGCTCCCACCACCACCCCTACCTCACCACGAAATAGCAAGCCAGCACCAGACACCAAAAATTCAGATAATAACAACCACAGTCACAAAGCGGTTGGCTGAGAATGACCAGAGCACCCCCTGGTGGCTTCCTGCAATCAGCAGGAAGAACAGAGACTTCCAGCTGCCAAATAACCACATATTCAATCAAAAAAAGTAACCTCAGAGTAGAAACTCAGTTGTTAAAAAGTAAGTGAAGGAAGATAAGGCTGATGCAAATACCAATAAATACCAACTGACTGAACACCAAGTTCAAGTAAGGTAGCACCCATGAGCTGCTGGTGCTGAGTGTTCCTGCAGCTACCAAGTCAGGAGCATTATTCTGCTACCTTCTACCTTACTCACCAGTAGCCCCCCAAACTAACTTCAGACACAAGACAAATGCTCTCTGGGATCCATCATTTCCTTCAGATTCTTTTTTTTTTTTTTTTTAAGTTTTATTTCCTGACCCACAAAGGAGGCAACTGGTCAAAAAAAAAGTTGAAAGCAAAATATGGTTCCTGGAAAAGAGCCCCACTGCCCCCTTCTCCTATCTCAGGGCTTCTCAGCCTCAGCACTGTTGTCATTTTGGACCATATAGTTCTCTGTTGTGGGGCTATTTGTGTGCATTAGGAGATGTTTAATAGCATCCCTGGTGCTTACACTCACCATCTGCCAAGACCTTCATCCCACCTGTAACAATCAAAAATGTTGCCAATGTCCTCTAGGACTTGAAATCACCCCAGTTGAGAACCACTGTCCTATATGATCATTACTTCCAATCTTGAGGCCACCACCTCACTGGAAGAATACATTGATGTATTTCCTCTTAACTAGAGAGAAGATTAATGAGCAGACACAGGAGAGCAACTTCAGGGGCCTCCACCCTCAGACGCTCAGGTCTGCCAATCTGCAGCTCAACAGTAACACCAAGATGTTGTTTTCAGGAAGATTAGAAAGCAACGTACCCCTTGAGGGTGTTAATAATAATCACGCGTACCATTTATTGCACATTTAATGTGCCATGTAATCATCTGGGTATTTTTTCCCAATTTTTCTTATTGCAGTATAAATTTACATAGAGTATCTTCTGAGTATCTGCCATATATCAATTTATTTAATCCCACCACCCTATCAGACTGGTACTGTTATTAGCCCCATTTTGTGGACAAGGACACCGAGGTACAGTAGGTTAAATAACTTGTGCAAGTCCCCACTGCTGACACATGCGGGAGGTGCGTAAGAACAGAGCCAGTCCTCGCTGCTTTCAGCATCAGTGAGCAGAGCAGCCACAACTGTAGCAGTGATGCCACGACTGCTAGAGCTGCCCCAGGCTCTGTGCATGGCGACCACACACTGAGCACCTAAAGAGGGTCTTACCTTTTTCTAAGGTCTGAGACCCTTGGAAGGAGAGCGATGAAAGCAAAGGAACGTCTCCCCAGAAAAATCCACACATGTGCACAAATATACAAACGTGATTGTAAAAATCTTTTTCCATTTATTTTGCATGCAGACCCATTCCTGGGGCATGTGAATTGTGCTGCACTGGTGCCCTGCCGGATGGTGGGGTCGGCCTCTGGTGCACACGCCACTGAAGCAATTCACATTGGACAAACAGTTTTGTGCACAATTGCAAGAGGCTTCTGAAGTCCTTGAAACTACCTAAGAGCTTCCAATAAAGTTCCCAAATAAAAGTATCTAGGCTCCACGCCAGACATTTCATGCATCCCCTAGAATCCTACAGATAATATTACCTCTTTTTCATAGAGTGGGAAACTGAGTCCCGATAAGCTAAAGCGTTCGCCCAAGGTCACACAGCTCGTGAACAACAGTACTGGGGTCTGCCTGACCACAGGCTGACTCTTAATTCATCCATGAATGACTAACATTGGGAATGCTACAAAAATTAAGGATGTAAAAAATACAGAAAGGATTTATACAACTCATCCAGCAGATCGGACCTTCTAAGCTTGGCAGTGACAAGGTAGAGCTGCTGGACACTCAGAATTAAAACCCAGAGGTGGTATTTGCCTTTCACAAAGAAGGCTGTTGATTCAGGATTAGCATCTTTTCAAACCAGCCCCAGGAGCCTGGACACTCACACAAATGCCAAACGGCCCCTCACCAATCCAGTCAAGCTTCCTACGCTGGCCAACACCTACCCTAATGCATAAAAAGTTATGGGCCAGCTCAGTGCCTGTAGCTCAAGTGACTAGGGCGCCAGCCACATACACCATAGCTGACATGTTCGAATCCAGCCTGGGCCTGCCAAACAACCATAACAACTAAAAGCAAAAAATATCCAGGTGTTGTGGCGGGTGCCTGTAGTCCCAGCTACCTGGGAGACTGAGGCAAGAGAATCGCTTAAGCCCAAGAGTTTGAGGTTACTGTGAGCTGATGCCATGGCACTCTACCCAAGGCGACAGCTTGAGACTCTGTCTCCAAAAAAAAAAAAGTTAAGGGCCAAGTGTCAAAGCCAGCATGTTTACTGATGCTACCTTCCCTAGTCAAAGAGCATTCAAAGTCAACTGAATTGTCACTACATTTGCAAGGAAGACAGTAAGCAAAGAGAAAATGAACACATCTGTCTCTGACATCAAAGCAACTGACAAAATCAGGCAAGTCACTAGAAATATCCAGACTTCAACCACTCGGCTCTTTAATCACTACAAGTAAGAAAGTGGGTATCATGACTCCTTTCCCACACCAGATGGTTAGCACTGCAAAGAACCCATATCACAGTTGGGGAAACTGAGGTGCAGAGAGGTCACAGAACCCACAACTATCAGAGCCAGAGTCAAAACCAAGTTTTCCCATCCACTAAAAGAAAACAGCACATAATGCATCTTTGTCTTTCCACCACACCCAGATGCCTCTCCCTGACACAGTGGGAGACTCACTGTGGCAACTCCCGTGACAGGCCTTCCTGCACCCAGAGCTACCAAGACAACGAGGCAGACAACGAGGGGACCGGAGCAGATGCGAGCCTGCCCTCGAGGGACTCAGTCTCCACTCATTCCTGCAGGATGCTGTTTCAATTTTCCATGTTGGTTAGAAGTAAAATAAACTTCAGATCCTTTACCTATTCATTTCCTTCATCCCTGTTTCTTAAACAACACTACAGGATGAGGCAGAATGTGGGGTGCCAGGGAGATGGCAGGGAAAGTGCAGGCAAAGTGCCTGTCCTCAAGGAGCCTGCCCTGCATGGAGGATCCAGAAAACCAAGAAGAAAGAAAAGCCCCGAGGGGTCCTCAAGTCTGCAGCCAACAGCAAGGGATAAAACCAAGTGGGATAACGTGATAAAGGTGACAAAGGTGAGCCTCTTGGAGGGCGCCTGAGCTGCTGGGTGTTCATAAACAAGAGATTCATCTCCCACAGTCCTGGAAGCTGGAAGTTCGAGATGAAGGCACAGGCAGATTCAGTGGCTGAAGAAAAGCCCCCTTCCCAGTTCACAGATGGTGCCTTCTCACTCTGTCCCCACATGGCAGATGGAACAAAGGAGCTCCCTGAGGTTCCTTTCAGAAGGACACAGATCCCACTCACGAGGGCTCCACCCTCACAACCTAACCCTCTCCCGGTACCATCACACTGGGTTATCATTTCAACATATAAATTTTAGAGGGACACTAACATGTGGTTTATAACAAGAAAGGAGCACTTTAAGAGACCTCAGTACTTTCCTCAGAAGGTGGGGCATTTCTTAAGCCTGTGGATCTCCAGGAAAGGACAGGGAATGTGAATCAGGGCTGCACCATGTACCAGCAGAGTGACCGTCCACAGAGCCACTCTCTCTGAGCCTCAGTTCTTCAATTATAAAACGATGCTTGGCCAGGCGCAGCAACTCATGCCTATAATCCTAGCACTCTGGAAGGCTAAGGCAGGTGGATCACTTGAGCTGAGGAGTTCGAGAGACCAGTCTGAGCAAGAGCAAGACCTCGTCTATACTAAAAATAGAAAAAAACAGCCAAGCATTGTGGTGGCACCTCAGGAGGCTAAGGCAAGAGGATTGCTAGAGCCCAAGAGTTTGAAGTTGCTGAGTTACGATGCACTCTACCCAAGGTGACAGAGTCAGACTCTGTCTCAAAAACAAAACAAAACACTGCTAACACTCCTATGGAATGGACTAAAAACTGGTCCCCAAAGAAGGTCTCCAGATGTGACTTCAGAAAGAACCGGCCTCCCTGGAGTGATGCTGCCGCCTGACGCTTCAACGTCGAGGGAGGTGACACTGGACGGGTGCATGGATTCCCTTCCTCAGCACTGGCCTGACTCTGAAGCACTAGAGCAGCAACACTCACCACCTGGGGGAGCTTCTAGACACCCAGGAAAGCTGCAGTCCCAAATGATTCAAACTCAGTGCCTTCCTATGTTAGTTCATTTAATCCTCAGAACTGCCCTGAGAAGCCAGTGTCCTATCTTACAAATGAAGAAGCAGGGCCCAGAGAGTCTAAGAAAAACAAAAGAAAGAAAGAGAAACTAGCTAGAAAGTCCTGGCGCTGGGGCCTGAAACCAGGAGCTGAACCAGGCTCCAGACCAGCCCTCAGGGACCCCATCTTTTTTGCACTTAGCACATCTCTGAAGCATGAGGGTTAGGGGACTGTCCTCAGACACTGAATGGAAACTTCCAGAAGCTTGAGAGTGTGGGGGACTCCGTCCCTGTGAGGCAAAAGAGAGGCCTCTGAGAACCACCTGTGCAAGGGAGGACAAACGGAACACAGGTGCTTTTGGTCGCAGAAAGCTCAGCGCCGTTCTTGGCAAGGAGAGAGAGAAAAGTCCCCCTTTTCCTGCTTCAAGCCCTCCGCTGGCTTCCCTCTGTGCGTGAGGAAAGAGTGGGGCTGACGCCCTCTCAGGCACCTCCCTCCCAAGCCCCCTCTCACCTCTGCCTTTTGCTCTGCCACTGTGGCCATCCATCACCCAAATGGGCCGTGTCCTCTCTTCCATGAGCTGCTGCTCCACTGCCACCTGAGCGCCCTCTGCTGACCAACGCACCCCACAACACACCCCACGCTCTGCTGTGCTAGCACTTGTGCCATTTGCAAGGCGCGTCTGTGTGTCTGTTAAAACTCGGCTGCTGTTTGTCTTCCCCGTGGGTCTAGCAGCTTCCGAGGCCAAGACTGCAACTTCTTGCTCACTGATATGTAAGCCAAGATTAGCACAGTGTCTATCACACCGTAAGCACTGGGCAGGAATAGTTTTTGAATGAAAGAAAAGGTCTAGCGAATAGTGAAAAGAAAGGGGAAGGGAGAGGGAAGGGAGGGAAGAAAAAGGAAAAAAGGGAAGGAAGAAGAGGAAGGGGAAGAGAGGAGGAGAGGAAAGAAAGAAAGAAAATGCTCTTTGTTCTTCATCAGGAAAAACAATCCCTGGAAAACTGCAAATGCCATTCCTCTGCCACTTGTTCATACTGCGTGGCCCCAGACAAAATCCCTGAGCACTCTGAGCCAAGACTTTCCTTATAAATGAGGGTGGGAGGGGTGAAGGCTAAAATCCTTTCTAAGTCTCAGAATGAGTGGGGATGGAGTCAAGGCTGTGAAATAACTAACACAAGTCAGCACCCATGTCCTCAAAACACCCTGCGGAGCTCAGCGAGGATGCCTTGTAACTTGGCACCTGCCCCTGGCAGTGGCATGTGAACACCCACCCAACGCCACCCCTGCTCTGACCCCACAAAGCCAGTCTGCCGCAGCCTTCTGCAGGCGCTGTGCCAGGACCAGACACACGCATGTTCTTGCCGCTTCCGATCTCTCTCAAGCTTTCTGTTTACCCTAAACAGTGACACAGTGAGACCTGCTGCGGAGACCTCCTCCTGCCCCAAAGCCTAGGACACCCACAAGAGAACCTGTGTGGGTGGCACTGCCCTTCCCAGTCCCACAGCCTGGAGAGACAGGTACAGCCAGAGCAAGACACGGCCATGCTCACGGCTCCAAAGGGACCATGCCCCCCTGTGGCACTAGAAAGGTCATTACAGCCCAGCCGTCCAACAGCTCCCCCTCCAAAAGCCGAGGCAGGCAGAGCTACCAGCAGTGCTTGGATTGCCAGGTCAGCCTATAAAAGGCAAAACACTGCTAATTCCCACCACATCAGCCAGGAAGAAGAGGGAAGAGCACAGAGTTGTGGGTTCAAGCTCAGAGCCGTGTCCCACAGTGATTTTCCCATCTATACAATGGACCAGTGATGCCTACACCTGGGGGAATGGTGCAAAGCCAGGGATGACTTCACAGAAGCATCTAGCATAGTGCCTGCTGTCTCACTAGCTAATGAGGATAAACCATTCTTATAATTACCACTTACCCCTATGATACCATCCCCATTAACCACCTTTGTCTATTAGTCTTAAATACTAGTTACCCCACTTGTTACTAAAGCCTGCCGGTTGCAGAGTTAAAGTCCTCCCAGCCAAAAGCAGAGACATCTGCTTCTCCAGGAAAGAGGCGATTGCTCGGGGTCTGTGCCAGCCTCCATCACAGTGGTTCACAGTGCTGCTCTCTTGCTCCCCATTGCACTCTCCTGGACCCCTAGATGGAGACTCATGGGACTATTAATTTCAATTTTTTTATTTTTTTAATTATTAAATCATAACTGTGTACATTAATGTATTTATGGGGTACAATGTGCTAATTTGATATACAATTAACTGGTTAAAATATACATCTCCTTACATATAACTGATTAAAATAACCATCTCCTACTTTATTTGTTGTAGTAAAAACATTCATACACTATTCTTAATAGTTTAGAAATGTATCATTGCATTATGCAGATTAGGTTGGATTCCCCCAAATACCCTCCCTCCTCCTGGCCTTCCCTCCCCTCCCCTTATCCCTTTCTCTCTCTTTCCCCTTCCCTCCTTCTTTCTGGACTATAGTTATATCTTAACTGTCCTGTGAATGTGTAGGTGATTCTATACTGATTTCACAGTAGTATTAAATACATTGGATACTTTTTTTTTCCATTCTTGAGATACTTTACTAAGAAGAATATATTCCAGCTCCATCCAGGTAAACATAAAAGATGTGAAGTCTCTTTTTTTTTTTGAGACAGAGTCTCACTCCTCGGTAGAGTGCTATGACATCACAGCTCACAGCAACCTCAAACTCTTGGGCTTAAGCAATTCTCCCAAGTAGCTGGGACCATAAGTGCCCACCACAACGCCAGGATTTTTTTTGTTGCAGATGTTATTATTATTTAGCTGGCCCGGGTCAGGTTCGAACCCACCAGCCTTGGTGTATGTGGCTGGCACCATAACCACCGTGCTACAGGTGCCAAGCCTGAAATCTCCACCTTTTTATGGCTGCATAGTATTCCATGGTATACATATATAACAATTTGTTAATCCATTCATGGGGTGATGGGCAATTGGGTTGCTTCCATGAGTTGAGATTAGGAATTGGGTTGCAATAAACACTCTGATGCAAATATAATTCCAAATTTTAGTTGAAATATTGTTGCCACAAGTTCAAATAAAATCAACAGTTAAGTGAAACTGGAAAATAGAAAATGCTATTTTCTTCATTATAAAATTCGGTGTCTGCACAAAGTTAGCTTAAACAACAAATGATGGCAAGATGGACAGATATATTGTGCCAATTCCAAGATGGCTTGAGGGCTAATAGGTATTTTGAAAGGCATAAAAATCATTTATAATAAACAATACACAAAGAGTTGCAAACATAAAGTGTTGTGAGAGAAAAAAAGAGATGTGGAAGGTGTTGTAGAAGAGAAAATGAATGGGCCAGTTCCTGGACTATCCACAAGGAGGCGACACGAACCCAACACAATTTGGTTGCTGGCTGGAGCATCTATGGCAGCAGTTCTCAACCTGTGGGTCTCAACCCCTTTTGGGGTCGAATGACCTTTTTCACAGGGGTCGCCTAATATCAGATATTTACATTACAATTCATAACAGTAGCAAAAATTAATTATGAAGTAGTAATGAAAATAATTTTATGGTTGGGGGTCACCACAACATGAGGAACTGTATTAAAGGGTGACGGCATTAGGAAGGGTGAGAACCGCTGATCTATGGGGTTGGTGGAAGCCAGTGAATTGGGAGGTGGAGAGGCAACAATTGGCAAAGGGTGTTCGGGATGGATGAGGGGTCAGAGTTTTCTTGGCCCTAACAATCCTCAGAGCAAAAAGTACTCTTGAAAATAATTAAACAAGGTTTGTATGCTTATCCTGAAAACACAGAGTTCCTCACTTTGTTAAAAATATGAAGTTTAAGGCTCTGAGACTTGGATGCCTACACATTGTTAGTCCACTGCTGCTTGGCTTGGCGGGTGACAGTGGAACATGTCTCCTCAGGTAATTTGGAACTGTTGAGAGTAGGCTTTGGAGTCTGAAAACCTGGGTCCATCACCAGATTTGCCACTTACTATATCTAAGAACCATGCCTGCCACAGAGCAGGTGCTCAATAAACATTATTGAATAATTACTACCTGTGAGGCCTTAGGCCAGTTAGTTAACCTCACTAAGCATCAGTTTTCTTCCACAAAAAGAAAGAATAATATTACCTATACCTCAGAAGTTTGCTGAGGGATTTGATGAGAAAACAAATTAAAATGCTTACATGGCACATAGTAAGCTTTGTCAAAATATATTCTCATTTTCACCAGGTTGTATTTTTATTTGATGCTATTGTCAAAAGTGGAGTGATATATAGGCATGTTGATAAGAGAAGAAGGGGGAGAACCTGGGGTCTCCAAAAATAAAATACCACTCTCTTGAGACCTGTTGTTTCTAAACAAATCAATCACATTCCAGGAGTTCTGCCTGTGGGCTTTTCAGGAACACTTAGTAGTAGAAACTGATCACAGAAGAGGCAGAAAAGGAAAGTCACTGGCCATAGGGGTAACATCAACCAAGGGGAGTGAGCCTATAGGGGCCAGGGGACACTGAGCATCCTGGGGGGACTTGGTGGCCAACCAGATGGGGATGTGGGGTGGAGAAGACATTCTGTAAGTTTTAGTGACCAAGAAAATGAAAAGGCAGAACAAGAAAGTCCCAGTGACATCCCTGCAAAGAAGCGTGCCTCAGCTCCCTCTTCAACCCCTGCACAGGCCACGAGCAGCACACAGCCGCTGCGCTCAGTCCCAGCCTCCTAATCCCACTCTCCTTTTCCTCTCCAGTCAGGCAGAACTCCCCGGGACAAAAGACCCTGAAACTACAGGGTATAAATGAGCGACCCACGTGGGAGAAAACAAACGTTAAACAAAAGGGCAACCAGGGCTGCACAGCCGCCTACTGCAGAGGGCCGTTTTCCAGTCCTTAAAGAAGCAAAAATGTATTAAAATTTTAGCAGCTAATGGTGGTAAAGTGTGAAGAAACTGGCAGCTCTTCCACTACTTGGAACACAACATGGCTATTATAATAAGTCTGTTTATAAAGACAGGCACAAACTTGGCCCACTCATCTCACAACCAACAATTTATCCCAAAGGAACATTTTAGGCAGGGAAAAAAAAAAAAAGAACACTGGCTGATAATCTAAGAGTACATTTACTACCAACCCAGCACTTTACAGGTAGCATTTTTTATTTTTTTCTTATAATAAATGAAGAAATTTACTAGAAATAAAAAAATAAATAAAAAACTTTTTTTTAAAAAGCAAAACTTGGGGCTCGGCACCTGTAGCTCAGTGGCCAGGGAGCTGGTGGGTTCAAACCCAGCCTGGGCCTGCCAAACAACAATAACAACTACAACCAAAAAATAGCCAGGCATTGTGGTGGGTGCTTGTAGACCCAACTACTTGGGAGGTTGAGGCCAAGACAATCTTTTAAGCCCAAAAGTTTGAGGATGCTATTAATTATGATGCTACAGCACTCTACTGAGGGTGACACAGTGAGACTCTGTTCTCAAAAAATAAAAAAAAAAATACTTGGCTGGTAACCACCACCCCCCCATAATAATCTAGAACATTATAATAAACCAAGTGACAGAATTTTATGCAGCATACAATAGCACGACTAGAGAGATGGAGATAAAGAAAAGGATGGCTGTGACACGTTAAGAAGCAGAATACAAAAACAAGCACATTCATAGGAGCCAATAATTCTGGTCCAATACTTTGCTAAACACATCAGGGTTAATCTTTACAACCACATAAGTACAGAACCCACCCTTATGTTCCAATGACACAGACACAAAGGTCTAGGGCCATCCAGCTGCCAGCCCAGCAACCAGGCTTCAGAGCAGCTCTGATGACACATTACCACCCTCCACCAATGTGCACAGCCACAATTCTAGCCACGTAGAACCCTGTGTGTCCAAAAATGAGAACTGCAAACCAACCTGCGGAAAAGCAAAGCATCCCTGCAGCAGAATTACAGGTGCTCTGGTTTGTTCAAACTGTCTTCACAATTAACTTTTTTTTTTTTTTTTTTGATGACAGAGTCTCACTTTGTTGCCCTTGGTAGAGTGCCATGGTGTCATAGTTCACAGCAACCTCAAACTCCTGGGCTCAAGCAATTCTCATGCCTCAGCCTCCGGAGTAGTTGGGACTACAGGCACCCGCCACAACGCCCAGCTGGTAATTAGCCTTTTCCTAATAGGCTTCGTGTTTCCTGAAGTACCAAAGAGCCTGACAGAAAGAGAAAGCAATATTGTGGATCTGGCCACACCATCTTCCCTTGGATAGTAAACAGTGACAAGAATACACCAGGAAGACACCTCAGAACAAAACACTTTGCAATTTCAGAGATACCCAAGATGGGGAGGTTGTTTGGCAGAAGGCTCGTCAGATATCCTCAAGCACCGAGGATTAACTGAGCTCCAGTTCGATTCTAGTACAGAGGCAGCCACCTGCACTGATTATTAAATGAAGCCAGAGAAGCTACTTGGCAGGATGTGAGGGAAGCATTTGCTGCTTCCAGGAGCACTGAGTCGAATCTTCACCAGGCTCCTCTGGGGTTTGCAAAAGTTGAGCAGCTGCTCTGGAGTAGAATCTTAGGTATTTCACATGCGGCGATGGAATTCTTAGTCTGAACCAGGATGGCTCTTGCAACATCCGCTTCTGGGACAGATACCCAAGTTATAGACTGGATTATATCCCCTGCGAATTCATATGTGAAGCCATAACAACCAAAGTGGGTATATTTGGACACAGGGCCTCTAAAGCAATAAGTAAGGTCCTATGGGTCCTAAGGACCCTGACCTCATAGAACTGGTATCCCTCTAAGAAAAGACAGAGGGATGGTAGGATGCAAGTGCACAGAGGCAAGGTCATAAAGGGGCCCAGAGAAAGGGAGGCCATCTGTAAGCCCAGGAGAGGGGCCTCACCAGAAACCAACCCTGACAGCATCCTGGTTGGCACTTCAGCCTACAGAACTGTAAAAAATAAACCCACCCAGCCTGTAGGTTCAGCCTAATCCGATCAGACTAACCCAGCCTGCACACCCAGACAGACACCCTCTTCTTATTTCTCTCACAGGTGACAAAGGAGGTGGAGGCAGCATGAGGGATCATAAGTTCAAACTATCCTCTGTTCAAGATTTCTAAGAATCTGTGCTGGAACCCTCGCAGGGTAGATAACAATGCTGTCCCCTGACAGTCCACTAAGTATACAGCCACTGCAGAGAACAAGCCCACCACCAGCCAGCCACACGGTCGTCACTGACTGCAGACCATGTCACAGCCCAGCGTGTGCAGGTACCAGACACACAGCCGTCACTGACTGCAGACCATGTCACGGCCCAGCATGTGCAGGTACCAGCCACACGGTCATCACGGACTGCAAACCACGTCATGGCCCAGCATGCGCAGGTACTAACAAACAATCTTCAGAGATTCAAGTTGTAAATTCTGGATATGTCCCTAATTTGCCAAATATACCAAATAATAAAATGGTTTATTTTCTAGAGCTCTGTATGAGTGAAAGCACAAACCATTTCAGTCCTGCCCTCAGCCTGTCTTAAGCATGTTCAGGGGAACGTGTCAGGGAAAATGCACAAGCAGGGCCAGCGACTCCCTCAAAAACAGCAGATGGCTGAGGGAGACCCAGAGACCATGGTCAGTGGACCCGCAGGGCAGCTAACAAACCAAACCATGTGTACGGAGACGCTGGGACCTTATTCTGGGGAGCAGGAGCTCCTGAAAAGCAGAATGTCAGCTACCCACCAGGGTGCATGATGCCAAAAATGTTCATGTGGGAGCTGCTTAGTTGTAGAAGAATAATAGAAATAGTGTCCTTTAGAGCAGTCACGCCCCAAAGCCAGAGTAAAGTCCATCTACTACAAGGCACCACCCACACAGAGATACGACTGAAGATGCTAGAAAGATGAGGCATTAACTAAATAACAGCAAATCACAGAAGGTGGCCCCTTTTCCCCGCTCCAGTGCCCTTCATTACCCTGAACTCGGCAGTTGTTATCTTCACCACCTTTCTAATGCCTCCTCACTGACCCGTTCACTTCTTTTTTTTTTTTTTTTTTTGGCATATGAAAATTTTTTACCACCAAAATTTATGGTCTCAGTCTTTCCTTCTTGTCTTTGTACAGGGCCAGAAAAAGAGACACAGACACTGCCTACTTTCACAACACCTTGAAAGTTTTTTCACTTAACTTTTGGCTGAAATGTAGTATTTCCTTGAAGCATACTCCAGGAATGTCACCAACAGCAAGATCTTTGTGATCAAATCCAGCAGCTGGAACTTCAGCATTTCCCACTATAAAGTAAAAGCAACCAATGTCTTGCCGTTATTTATCCACTGGACCCTAACAAACTTCCTCATGGCAGAATTTGGCTATTCGGCTTCACCCTCTACTTACTCTAGCACAGTCCCCTTTGCATGAGAAGCTCCTCCAAAAGAGGGTATCATAGAGATACCACCTTCAATCGTATCTCTATGTGGGTGGTGCCTTGTGGTAGACGGACTCCTCCTCGGCTGACTGAGCTTTCTCACAGTGCTGATCACACCACTTGCAGGCCAGTTGGTGAACATGGAGCTTCTGAGACACTTGCCCATCCTTGCGGGGCCCTGGGCCTGGGTCAAAAAGAGAAGCAACGACCCTATCTCCAAAAGGGGGAGTCTCAGTCAGAAGCTGTCTTCAGTTCACAGTTACCCACTCTCCATGTGTAGTCAAGAGACAAAGTCTCCTTTTTACTTAAAGGCATTCAGGTTTTTTTTAAGTATTCCATTAAAATTAAAACAAACTACAGAGTAAGTAAATGACTAAAATTTGCAAAGCAGCAACCCTAATTACTCACTCACCGAGTGTCCCACAGACCAGGTCTTCTGTATTAATGCCTACTCAGCTGAGGTCAAGGCTACAAGTGGCAGAAAAAAACACCCCACATGTACCATCACACGAAGCGTGGCTGGTCACCCCACACTCTGGCCTCAGTGTCCCCTCACTCCTGCTTCACCCTTGAGGCCCAGAGGGCTGGCTGCTTCCTAAATGCCCTCCTTCCTTGTCGATGGAAACTCTATTTTTTTTTTTCACTGAGGCACACTGTCCCCCTCCACAGTCAGGGCAGGCCAGGGATGAATGAACGCTGGTCTAAGATATATGAGGAGGCACTGTGAGCACCTCCCAGGGAGGGGCTTCACCTGCTTTGTACCATAGGCCCATTCCGCAGTCTGGGAAAGCCCATGGCTCCTTTTCAGGAAAATATTTTAAAATACCAGAAGCATACAAGATCAAAAAGGAAACCAATTACGACGAAAAAGAATGGCCGTAGGTGAAGGAAATACTACATTTCAGCCAAAAGTTAAGTGAAAAAACATTGTAATTTTTTCACTCTCCAAGTGCAGAGCCCTGAGAGCTGTATGTGGAAATGGAGGAAGTTCTCCTGGCCCCTCTTCTCTTCCCTGCTGCCTGGGATGAGAATGAAATGGCTGAGGTTCCATATTAAGACTCTAACCCAACTGTAGCACAAGAATATGGGAAGGGAGGGAAGGAGGAAGGTTAGGATTGAGGGAGGGTAATTGGTGGGGCCACACCTACTGTGCATCTTAGAAGGGTACGGGCGGAACTTACTAAATACAGTATACAAATGTCCTCATACAATAACTAAGAAAATGCCATGAAGGCTATGTTAAATAGTTTGATGAAAACATTTCAAATTGTATATGAAACCTGCACAATGTACCCCTTGATTGCACTAATGTATGCAGTTATGATTTAATAATAACAAAAAAGAGAGAGAGAGAGAGAGAGGCTTAGGGAGGCAATGAGAAAACACACCCAATAGACACCTGACTCCATAGAGGATCAGATTATTTTAAAAGACATATTTATCCCTCAAGCAGCCCCAGACATTCAAAGAAAACTCCAGAAATTGGCTATAGTCCCTGACCATAACCTGGAGAATCTTCTTAAAATGGCCACTATGGTCTTTTGTAAACGAGATCTGGAGAGAAAGGAGGAAAAAGAGAGAAAGGAACAGAAAAGAATAACAGCTCTAGTAATGGCACTCTGACAAACGAGCAACCTTCAGGGGCAGAGGGAAACCAGAGGACTGAAAAACAGGTGCTTCCAATGTGATCAGACTGGCCACTTCAGAGAAGACTGCCCCCAGCAGCACCACTGGCTGGGCAAGCCACCTGGCCCCTGTCCAGAATGCAAGGGTGACCCCTGGCGGGTGGCCTGTCCCCAGAGGCGAAGTCCTCCTGGGACAGTGACCCCATCGGAGCCCAAACTGGACTGAGAGTGCCCGGGGCAAATTCTCATGGCTCCAGCTTATGTCATCACCCCTCAAGAGCCCCTGGTTTGCCTTACAGTGGAGCGCCAGGAGAAAAAATTTCTTTGGACACCGGAGCAACCTTTTCTGTACTTCTCTCTAATCCTGGTCCTTTATCTCCCAAATCCATAACTATACAGGGGATGTCTGGATAGCCAGTTACCAAATTTTTCTCCCAGCCTCTAAGCTGCAATTGGGATGACTTGCTGTTCTCTCATGCCTCCTTAATCATCTCTGAAAGTCCTGCTCCCTGTTTGGGGAGGGACATACTAACTAAAACAGGAACTTTTCCCTCCTGGAGATCTAGTCATGATCAAAACTCTTCCCTCTAATTCACCTTCCCTGACCCCAACTTGGGAAGACCCCTTTCCTGTT
>CAUYON010023854.1:0-15450 GCA_963573935.1 Arctocebus calabarensis
TTTCATATAGTAAATGAGAAAATATCATGAATGGTATGTCAATCAGGTTGATAAAATATCTCAGATTGCATGTGAAGTCCCCACACTGTACCCCATGGTTGAACTAATGTACACAACTATGATTCAATAAAAAAAAAAAAATGAATTTTTTGAATTTCTGAGGAGTCTGTGGTTATCTTGTCTCTGTCATTTCTGATTGATGAAATTAGAGATTTTATTCTTTTATTTCTGGTTAGGTTAGACAAAGGTTTATCTATTTTATTGACCTTTTCAAAAACCAACTTTTTGATTCTTTGTTCAGTTGTGTAATTCTTTTATTTTTTATTTCATTTAATTCTGCTCTAATTTTGGTTATTTCTTTTCTTCTGCTAGGTTTGGGGTTGGAATATTCTTCCTTTTTCAGTTGCTTGAGATGTCCCATTAAGTTTTTGATTTTCTCTCTTTCCATTCTATTGAGGAAGGCTTACATTGCTATAAATTTCCCTCGTAGGAATGCCTTTGTAGTATCTCACAGGTTCCAGTAGTTTGTGTCTTCATTATTGTTTTGTTCCAAAAAATGTGGTAATTTAATTCTTAATCTCATCTATGACCCAGCTATCAGTTAGCATAAGATTATTTCTATGTATTTGTGTGAGTTTGCAGATTCCTGTTGTTACTAAGTTTGACTTTCATTCCATGATGGTCCGAAAAGATACCAGGAATAATATCTATTTTTTTAAATTTGCTGAGGTTAGACTTGTGACTTAAGATGTGATCAATTTTGGAGAATATTCCATGGGCTGATGAGAAGAATGTGTATTCAGTTTTGTTAGGATGAAATTTTCTGTAGATATCTGTTAAATCCAATTGTTAAATGCTTCATTTTAAGTCTAAAATTTCTTTTCTTAGTTTCTTATTGGAGGATTTATCCAAAAGGGGTGTTAAAATCTCTGACTATTATAGTGCTGGAGAAATCAAGTTGCTCATGTCAGTTAGAGTCTTTCTTATAAATTGAGGAGCATTCTGGTTGAGTGTATAAATATTAATAATTTAAATCTCATCATGTTGAGTGTTTCCCTTAACAAATATGAAGTGACCATCCTTATCTTTCATTACATTTGTTGGTTTAAAGCGTATTTTATCTGTGAAAAAAATTGCAACACCTGTTTTTTTCTGATTTGCATTTAACTGAATTATAGATAACCATCCCTTCACCCTGAGTCTACATTTATCTTTTAATGTAAGATGAGATTCTTGTATGCAGCATATATCTGGCTTGAATTTTTGTGTCCAGTCAACAAACCTTTGCCTCTTTAGAAGACAATGTAAGCCATTCACATTAATTGAGAATATCGATAAGCTTGGTAGTATTTTGGGTGTTGAGTTTTTCAACAGTGCAGTGAACATTGTTAATCCTTTCGCCACTGTGGAATCAGGGATTTGATCAAAAGGTTCTGAGAGAGTTTACTTTGGTGGTAGAGGATTGTGGAAGATGGTTCTGAGAATATCCTGGAGAGCTGGTTTAGTTATGGCAAATTTCTTCAACATGTGAATGTCGTTAAAGTATTTAATTTCTCCATCTTAAATGAAACTCAGTTTAACTGGATACAGGATCCTGTGTTGAAATATTTTTTTTTTTTAGGAGGTTGAATGTAGATGACCATCCTCTTCTAGCTTGAAAAGTTTCAGTAGAGATACCTGCAGTCATTCTAATATTCTTCCCATTGTAGGTTATGGTTTTCTTAAGTCTGGCTGCTGGCAGAGTTTTCTCCTTCATATTAACTTTGGTGAAATTAATTGTAATCTGTCTGGGAGATGGTTTATTTGGATTGAGTCATCCTGGGATTTTGAAACTAGTGTATGAATTTCAGAATCTCTTGTGATGTTTGGGAAGTTCTCTTTGATTATCTCTTTGAATAGAGCATCTGGGCCTTTCAAAGTAACCTCATCACCTTTAGGAATTTCTATAAGGTGAATGTTTGCTTTTTTGGAAGTGTCACAACAGCTCTGTGAGAGAATGATCCGTTTTGGGTTTCCACTTCTCTTCCTCTTTGAGCATTTGGGAGCATTCAAAAGCATTGTCTTCAATGTCAGAAATCCTTTCTTCTGCCTGCTCCATTCTGTTACTGGTGGATTATACTGTATTTCTCATATCTTTGAGGGCTGCAACTTCTTTTTTTTTTTTTTTGGCCAGGGCTGAGTGTAAACCCACCACCTCTGGCATATGGGGTCAGCACCCTACTTCTTTGAGCCACTGACACCATCCATGGCTGCAATTTCTTTTCTCAATGTGTCCAAATTTTTGGTGATTTTGTCTTTGAATTCATTGAATGCTTAAGCCAACTTTTGTATTATTCCTAGAATTTATAATTCCAACTTTTCTTCTATTCTGTTAATCTTATTTGCCATCTAAATTCTAAACTCAATTTCTGAAATATCAGCCATTTGTTTATGAATGGGATCTTCTGGTATGGCTGCTTTGTCATTCCTTGGGGGAGTTGATCTACTCTGATTATTCACGTTGCCAGAATTTTTCCAATGATTCTGCCCCATGATTGTTTTTTTCACTGTTTGGCTAGATGAGCATGTAAGGTGAAATTGCAACAAGGGCTCCTGGGTTTGTGGTTAACCAGCCCTTTGCCAAAGAGCTAGTACTGGTGACTGTAGCCTTTCCCCTATTGCTTTGCAAAGGACTCTTACAGTACTACAGCCTGAGTCTCTGAGGACCTGCTTGGTGTGGTGGGGCTATGTGGCTCTGTCTTGTATTCAGCTAATTTCTGTCTAATCCTAGTGAATCAGTGACTCTAAGTTGAAGTCTCAGTTATGGAGAAATACAGGTAACTTAGACATCCCACCCACCATGAGCAACATCTGGAAGAGCAAAATCAAACCTTCCCACTACAACAGAACCAGGGTACCACATTGGAGGGTCCTCAAGTGAGTTGTCCAATTTAAGAGAGTTCCAAATCAATTATTCCAGTCAGCACCAACTCTTTAGTGGGAGAGTTCAAAAGGTTTCCAGCAACTAGATATCAGGGGACCACTGGCAGCTCAAGTATGGCTCACTCCAGTGCTCCATGGAGTCAGAAAGGCCCACCCAGTAGAAGAGTTGGATGAAGGGGACTGATGCCTCATTCCTCACCTTACACCTCCTTCACCACCAGTCTCTGGTAACCCAGTATTTGTGGCCCAGTTCTGTTCAATAAGCAAATGTGCCAGGGCTTTGTGCCTGCCAGAGTCAAAGGAAAGTCAATGCCTCCTTGGCCCAGCCACCACCCTCTGCCACCAGCCAGCAGGGGGAGCTGAAGCCTCTCTGCCTCAGGTACCCAGTGGCAACTAGGGAATGTTCCACCTGAGCTCAGTCCAAACCTGAAATTTGTTTCCTTAAAGTCACAGCTTGCCTTGGCAGAGAAGATGTGCAATTCTTTCTCTTCTCTTAGCTCACCTCTCACCTTTCAGCTTTGTTGGGTTCTTTCTGGCCATTATCTCTCACTCTGGACTGGAGCTTTGGTTGAAAGCTGACTCTAGTCAACCATCATACCTTCTTCTTATTGAATATAAAAATTTGGAGTTAGAGAAAATCGCCAACCTAAGGATTTAGCAAAAGACAAGACACGTTGAAACAAAATGAACAAACAAACAAAAAAGCAACCAGACACACAACAAACAAATAGACAAAAAAAACAAAAAAGAAAAAAAAAACTTCAAATAGCCTGATATGAGGTCTCTCAGCAACCATAAGAAGGGAAGAAGAGAAAATAATAATAATAATGCTAGCAATTGAAAAAAATTAACAATAACTTTTCCAAGAAAGAGAAAAGGAAAAAATGCAAAAAAAGCAAAAATGAGAAAAGAATAAAGAAAAAAAGCATCAATGACAAAAGTATTTTATATATATAATCATATATATGTTATATTATAAATATAATAGTATTATATATATAAACACACACACACACTTACATATATATATACACACATATGACTATATGTATGCTGTAGGGATCTACTTTAGTAGGAATATATTTATGTTGCAATATACTTTCTGGACACCTTTCAGGTAACGCTGTGAGTGGTTCCCAGCCTATACCTGATTCCTGCTTATGTTGTTGTTCTTGGTGTTTGCCTGGCTACCTGCTTGGTACTTAGACCCTGCTGAACTATTGATTCCACCAATCTCAAAAAATCTTCACAGGCGGGTTTCACAAATTCTCCCTGCAACAGTTCCTGTGAAGTGGGGGATATCCGGGGCCTGCTTTGGGTGCAGGATGACTGCCTACAGGTAAGACTCAAATTGTAGCACCTGGACCACACAGAAAGATGCCTATGGCAGTCGCCATTTCCCAAATTTCAAAACAATGCTTCTTATCTGGGATCTTTCCCATCTGAGTGTTTCTCTGCCGCCTAATCATGGCAGTGCCACTCCAGACGGCACCCCACTCTGGCTGCCAATTTCTGCTCGGGATTCCACACTTCACCAATCTTTCCACAAACTGGGAATTGTAATCCTCCATGGGGGGTGGGGAGCTGGTTGCTGCCACAGCCATCCGCCACTGCAGCCACAGCACAGAAACTTTCCTGGCAGTCTCCGCAGCTCTGGATCTCACTCCAAGTTGAGCAATCCCCCACTTCACTGCAAGTCCCGAACTGCCACTCCACACCAACATTCCACTCTGGGAATAATCTAGCCCACTGACTCTCACCTGTTGTTCTGGGAGAGCTGAGCTAAATGTCTATGCCATCCGCCGTCATGCGCCACCTCCCCCCTTCTTCTTGCCTTCTGATGCAAGAACAAGATGTCCCGAGTTCACTTTGTACTCTTGACTCAGACTGAAAGTAAAGCATTTCTGGAAAAGTCCTCATTTCTTTTAACGGAATATGACATTTTGAAAGGAAGATGTGAAGGCTAGGTTTTATCCTTGCTATTGAGGGGGCATTGGTCTAGATCAGGACAGGGTAAACTACAGCTTGTAGGCTAAATCCAGTCTGGTTCCTGGATGTATGGTAATGTTCTGTTGGAGCAGGTGTGCTCTGATGTTTACATGCTGGCTGGTGCTATTTTCACACTACAGTGGCAGAGTTGAGTGGTTACAACAGAGACCATATGGCTTGCAATAATATGTATTATCTCACCTTTTACAGAAAAAAAATTACTAATCTCTTACCTAGATGCTTTTAGTGGACTGTTAATAATATACATATTTTTAAATGTTATGAGTTCACTTGTAATCTGGCCATATTGAAGTAATAGAGACTGGATTTATTTCCTGCCTGAATTAGCTTAGAAACAAAACAAAACTTAACTAAACTAAAAATAATATGAAACAAGGGACTTCCAGGCAATGTGTGTCAAAACAATTTAAGAAAGGGAAGCAACCTGCTAAACATAAGGGGGAAAAGTGACCCTTACAGCTGTCTTTGCGTGTTGCTTTGAGGTTCCAGACCACAGCACAGGGAAGAGAAACTCGGATGGAACCCTGCAGATGTAGAGCTGGGGAGGTGAGGAGGCCACAAGGGAAAGAGGTCAGAGAGCTGTGCACAGAGAGAAGACCAGAGATTAACAGGGTCCTGCCTTGAATATTCACTACAGTGACTAAAACATACATGTGAAGAAACTAACAGTGTCTAGGGAGGAACTTATCCAAAAGCATTAAAGTGGAGGGTGTCTGATGTGCACAGAGCACTGGAACAGTGCAGCACCTTCCTAATCAGTTATGCCGGTAAACTGGTAATTCATGGGGTGTGCTGCATGGCTAGTATACTTAAGTTCTTGCCTTCATGGTGGGAAAAAATTAGCCTTAAACTGAGCTCTGCTCTGTGCCTTCCTAACACTTCTTGATTCCAAGACCCAAAGGTCCAAACTGCTCCATGTACCTGCATAGATGTTCAGAGCAAAGTTCAAAAATGTTTATAGGACTACAAACACATCTAGCATCCAATAAGATAAAATTAAAAATGTTTGGCATCCAATAAAAGGTTGTCAGGTGTGTAAGTATGTATGTATGTAGGACCCTTAATAAAAAAATAGTAACTCAGTTGGTATTGAACTGGAACTAACCATGATGTTAGAATTAGAAAGATATTAAAATGCTTATAACTGTATTCAAGAGCCTTAAAAAGTAAATAGAAACATAGATAATATGAAAGAAAACTTTAACTTCTAAACATAAAACTCTAATATGTAAAATAAAAAATATATTGAATGATTAGGACAAATTAGCCTTGCAAAAGAAAAGAAGTGAACTTAAAGACATCGAAATAGAGACTATTCAGAAATGAAACAGGGAGAGAAAAGAGAATTTAGAAAAGAGAATTCACATTGATGATCTGTGGGACAACTTTAAGAAGCCTAATATGCATTAACTGAATTCTCCAAGGTAGAGAAGAGATAAGGGGTTGTAGAAAAATACTTGAAGAAACGACTCTTGAAAATTTGCTAAATGTGATGAATATGGATCTAAGAAGCTGAATGAGTGCCAGTAACAACAAAACAAATAAAACCAAGTGATAACTTGGAAATATGAAACCGTATGAGGAAGAAAAACATACTTGACATAAAGCAGATAACAACGGTGACAGCAGGATTTTCATCAGACACAGAGTGAGATGATGGTGAGAAAGTACTTCAAAGCATAGTACTTAAAAATGTCTCTGGTAATATCCTTCTGTTCTTTGTGTCCATGAGATAAATTGTTTCCACATTCAATTGAATATTACTTTCCACCTGTGAGTGGAACTTAATGCTCTCCAGTTCCATCCATGCTGGGAAGGGTAGCAGGGGAGGAGCAGATAAAGTGGGGATGGCTAATTGGTGCAAAAATAGAGTAGGATGAACAATATTTGGTAGCACAACAAAGTAACTATAGTCAATAACAAGTTAAAATAACTAGGAGAGTAGAACTAGAATGTTCCTAACACAAGGAAGTGATAAATGCCTGAGATGATGGACACCCCAGTTACCCTGGTCTGACTAATACACATAACATGTGTATATCAAAACATCACATGTACTCTATAAATATACACAACTATTATGTACCCATAATAACTAAAAAAACCTGCCCACCTAAAATTCTCTATATACAAGTAAATGTCTTTAAAAAACTGTAGTCGAAACTCATTTCTGTATGAGAAATGATAAAAGAAGCCCTGGAAACATGAGAAATATACCAATTAGAAATATGAGTCTACAAAAAATTTGAAGAGCTTTGGAAATAGTAACCACATCAGGTAAATATGTAATTTTTTTCTCATTTAAATCTGTCCCTCTCTCTTCCTTTTTTAACCTAACAAAATAAGTGAAGGATCTCTGCAAAGAGAATTATGAAATCCTAAGAAAAGATGAAATGGCAGAAGACATTAACAAATGGAAGAGCAGACCATGATCATGGCTGGGAAGAATCTACATTGTTAAAATGTCTATACTACCCAAAACAATCTACATATTTAGTAAATTCCCATTAAATTATACCAACAGCATACTTTGAAGAACTGGCAAAAATAGTTCTTCATTTTGTATGGAACCAGAAAAAACCCTGTAGACCAAGGCAATTCTTAGTAGTAAAAACAAAGCTGGTGGCATCGTTCTACCAGACTTTTGGGTAATCTCCCACCCAGCAGGTACATTGTACATGTAGATGGCAAACTTCCTGGGTGAAGGAAAAAGCTACAACTCAGGCTTTAACTTACAAAAACAAACTATGTACCCTAATCATACATACCTCCACATCACTTTGCAATAAAACAAAAAAGAAATCTGAAAAAAAAAGAAAACTAGACATATGTATTACAACAATATTTATGGATTCAAACTGTAGTTAATAGTGGATTAAGGATGACAAGTAACAACCAAATTAAGTTTTAAATTCACAATTATAGTTTGAGATGTAACATTAAAAAACATAAAAGGGTGGAAAATAGATGCTTATGAAACCAATAGTCAAAAGAAAGCTGGCAGGCAGTACCTGTAGCTCACTGGTTATGGCACCGGCCACACACAACCAGGCTGGTTGGTTCGAACCCAGCCAGGGCCTGCTAAACAACAATGACAATTGCAACAAAAAAATAGTTGAGTGTTGTGGTGGGTGCCTGTTGTCCCAGCTACTTGGGAGTCTGAAGCAAGAGAATTCTTAAGCTCAAGAGTTTGAGGTTGTTATGAGCTGTGACTCCCCGGCACTCTACCCAGGGTGACCTAGTGAGACTCTGACTTAAAAAAAAAAAATAAAAAATGGAAAAATAAAAAAGGAAAGCTGGAGTGGCTACAGTAATGTCAGCTTTGTATAATATGATATAACTATGTAGAATTACTTATATCTCATTTGAAACAAATATTTCTTGAATTATTTAAAACTTCATTTCAAAATTTTAAAAAGGTTAATTAATAATTAAGACATAACAAGCCTAAATGCTTTTTTCTGTGATTATAGTCCTTTAAAATACATAAATCAAAAGCCTATTGAACATCAAGGAAAAATAGAGAAATCCAAGATTTTAGTCACAATTTATAATTTTCCTCTTTGAATAATTGACAGGCTTATTAATAGACAGAAAATTACCAAGAATATAGAATATCCGAGCAATGCTAACCACCAACCTGACGCAGTTGATGCATACAGAATGCTCTACCCAGCAGGATCACAGTGCACATTCTTTTCAAGCACAGAAAACATTTTCCATTATAGACCATATTCTGGATGACAAAACAAGTCTCAATACATTTAAAATGATTCATTTATGCAAAGTATGATTTTTTATGGCATTGAACTAGAAATCAATAAAAGATTCTGGAAACATCCAAATATTTAGCAACTAAGTAACACATGCATCAAATGTAAATGAGAATGTGGCATATTCTCACCAAGGAATACTACTCACGAGGAAGGATGACTTAGTGACTTTTGTAAGAATTTGGATGGAACTAGAGACCAAGATCCTAAGTGAAAGGTCTGAAGAACGGAACAACACACACCACGTGCGCTCACGATTAAATCAGCTGTGATGAGGAGTGCACTTATGCACGGAGGGAAGTTTAACTAGTGGAAACCGAGCAGGGTGGAGGGTGGAGGAGGAGATGGGGATAAAACCTCTCATCAGGGACATGACCACTTCTGGGTGACGACACACTTATAACCGGACTCCAACTTTACAAAAGTGATCCCTGTAACCCAGAACATTTATATCCCCATAATGCTTTAAAATTAACAGATTCAGAGTACAAATAAGAAAGTATATAAACTAAATGAAGATGCAAATACAGTATTTCAGAATTTGTGATCTTCCTCTAAAGCAAAATATAGGGTGAAATTTATAACACTAAGTCCCTATATTAGAACAGAAGGATGTAGAAATGTAGGAGCAATTACTCAAGTGTAACATCAAAACCTGGTATGTTTAGGGATAAATCTAACAAAAGATGTTAGGGACCTGTACTCTAAAAACTGAGAAGTATTTTTTTTGTTGAGAGAAATCAAAGAAGACCAATATAAATAGAGGCACACCTTCACCATTGATCAGAGGAAGTACTATTGCTAAGATGTCAAATTCTCTCATTAATAACCTATAGATTTGATACTATGTCAATAAAAAATATTAAACATCTTAAAAAAGAAACTGACAAGCTGAATCTCAAGTTCATGGGAAATGTAAAGGACCTAGAATTCTAATATTCCCAAAACAACTTTGAAAAAGAACAAAAAAGGAGAACTGACATTATTGGATTTCCAGAAAAAAAATTAATAAACTGGAGTTACTAAAATTTAAAACTTCTTCTCATCAAAGGATTTAATTAAGAGAATAAATAGGTATGCCATGAATTGGGAGAACATGTTTGCAAATTATCTCTTTTTAGGATTTACATCTAAAATTTTCAATAAAATCTCAAAACACAAAAATAAGAAACCAAAGCAGAAAATAAAAACCAGTCAAGGTTTGAAGAAACCCTTCATCAGAGGTAACAGAAATGCCCAGTGTCTCCACTATTAAGGAAATGCGCAGTAAAACAATGCGATGCCACTTAGTATGTGTCGGAATACATAAGTAAAAAAAAAACTTGCCCTGCCAAGTCAGTGGAGGATGTGAAGGAACCCAAACTTTCCTCCACAGATGGGCATGTAAAATGGGTCCGTCACTCTGGAAAGCAGGTGGGCACATTCTTAACAGACACCCAGTGTATGATTGAACCAAGAATAAAGATGTACCTATCGAAAGATTTGTACATGGGTTTTCATAGAACATTTATTTATATTAGTCAAAAATCTAAAACAACCTCAATCTCCATCAACAAATGGACAGATATGTTGTGAAATAAACATAAGAAATCCCACTCAGTAATAAACATCAATAAATTATTGATACAAGTAGCAGCATGGATGAATCTCAAAATAATTATGCTGAGTAACAGAAGCCAGTTCCTCTGGATAATTTTATTTGTGTAAAACTTTGGAAAATTCTTACTAAACTTATGGAAAGAATGCCAGTAGCTACTGGGAGAGGACGCTGGGGCAGGGACACTGAGAATCAAAACTAATATGCGCAAACTGTTGTCAGTGGTCCACGAGGGTGCAGCCTTCATTGTACCGATAGTTACGTGTGTATGTACATATGTGAAAACTTACCAAATAGTACATTTTATGTACAGCTTATTACATTTCAATTATACCTCAGCAAATAAGTTAAAAATGTTGAGTTCACATCATAAGGAATTCAAATGAAACGTCGCAATTCTTTCTCAACTTCCCACATTCCTTAATTGTATTTTCCTTCCAACCACAGTGAAAAGTGGGTCCTAACAAGGTCAACATGCGTGCTCATTGTTCCATCTCATTAAAGAGAAAGAGAGGGGGAGGAAGAGGAATTTTGGGGTCCTCTGTGTATTACTATACTGAAAGGATGCACAAAAGGAAAGTTAAAGATCTCCTGTAGCTCTTTTGGTCCTTATGACATACAGCATTCAAGCTGAAGGTGTTCAATAGAAACCATGTTACATTTGCACTTATCATTTTTTTCTTTGTGTGGTCATGATATAAATTTGATATTAGGTGCAGCATGTTTCTTTATGTCTAGATTGAGTTTTAGGATTGGCCTCTTTTCATCATCTTCAATTTTTTTCTTTTTGAGACAGTCTCACTTGTTACCCTTGGTTGAGTGCCATGGCATCATGGCTCACAGAAACCTCAAACTCTTGGGCTTAAACAATTCTCTTGCCTCAGCCTCCCAAGTAGCTGGGATTACAAGTGGCCTCCATAGCAGCCAGCTATTTTGTTGTTGTGGTAGTAGTTGTCATTGTTGTTTACCATGCTTGGGTCGGTTTCTAACTGGCCATCCCTGGTATATGTGGCCAGCGCCCTAACCACTAAGCTACAGGCGCTGAGCCCATCTTTAATTTTTTAATGGGTAAAATATTTATATACCCCCTCAAAAAACTATGTGAAAACATATATTCAAATCTTCATCCCATAATAATCTCCTTCATGCTCCATTTTCACTTACCTGCATAGAAAGCAAACCATTTTTAAAATTTCTTTTTGCAAAAAAGAAGCAAATTTTTATTTGCATGCATATGTACAGGTGTACATACACAACTCCTTTTTTATTTCTCTTTTCTTACATAAGATATGACATAGTGTGTCGTACCTATCTCTCTGTTTATTTGTGTCCTTGCAGCTTGCTTATTTTACTTAATACATCTTGGGTGTGACACAGTTCACAGACATCTTCATTCATTTTCAGCTACATACTTCTTTTCTGTCATTCTATATTCAAATCAGTTTCCTATAGGTGGCGTCCTGTAGATTGGTCTCACTACTTTGATTTTGCAAACAATGGTACGTGAATAAACTTTCACATGCATACATATATAAATAAAAGTTTATAAACCACTTATATGCTAACACATATAAACAAGATGTATGTGTATATATGTGTGTGCATTGTGTATAGATGTGTGTGTGTTTTATCTTTAGGGAAAATTTCTAGAAGGAGGGAATCTCTTTTTGTCACAGATGGTCTTTCCATTCTCACCTCTGTGACATTGTGCACTTGGCACTCCCTCTAGCCATCCGTACCTGTTTTCCCACAGCCTTGCCCATGTATATGTTGTCAAACTAAAAATTTGCAAATCTGATAGATGAGGAATGGCATCACATTGTGAGGTGAATCTGTATCTGTGTGGTAATGAAGTTGACCACCTTTTACTGTGTCTAAAGCCTTGGTACCTCTTCTCTGTGCAGAAGTCTCGTCTCACTGGTCTTGATTTTTAGGATCACTTTACATATCTTGGAGACAGTGTATTTTGTGACATAAATTGAAAGTATTTTATAGTAGAAATTTCCTTTTTCTTTGCTTTTGGTATATTCTAGAACGTGAAGTTTTTTTTTTTTGTGGTTGTATTTAAATTTACAAAGTTTCATTGTGTCCAAATGTTGAGTTATAACTTAGAAAACTTTCCCCACACTCAGTTTATAATGGAATCCACTCACTTACCTATATTTCCTTCTAGTGCTTATATGGTTTACTTTTCATCTTCATTAAATTCCTGTTGCACTTGGAATGTATTGTGGTCAATGATTTTAGGTACAGAGCCAGACTGATTGTTTTAGAAATGACCATCCAGTTGTTTGAGTTGAATTTGCTATAAAAATATATCTTTTCCTCTATTATTTGAGATATATCTTTTATTGTGCACTAAAGTCCCATACACTCTTAAATTTATTCCTGTTAATCCATTTTGTCCCAGTGGAGTAACATTATATTGCTTTAATTATAGAAGCTGCAAGGTATGTTTTTCTATTTTGCAGGACCCAAAACTACCCCTCCTTTTTTCTTTTTTTCTGAATTAAATTAATTTTTTCCTTTTTTAGACAGAGTCTCACTCTGTGCCCTCAGCACAGTGCCGTGGCGTCATAGCTCACTGTAACCTCAAACTCTTTGGCACAAAGGATCCTCTTGCCTCAGCCTCCTGACTCCATGTTATTTTTTTTCTAAGGATGTTCTAGCTATTTTCCCATGTTTGTTTTTTTAATGTAATTTTAACATTAACCTTTTGGCTTAAGAAAATGAAACTTGGCATTTTTATAAACACTGTGTTTAATTTATATATTTCTATGGTTGATAAAAATATAGCTACAAATTCTTTGCTGCTCATGCGTTGGGGTACTGAGTCTTTTTTTCTTTTCCCTGGAATCTGCTTATCTCTCACAATGCTGCAGAGGTGACACTTTGGGACTTAGAGGATAGGGCAGGAAAAGTGTCACATATGCTTTGCAGGGCTATTCCGACCTCTTGGTACCCAGACACCACACTCTGAAGAAGTCTAAGTAGCTCCATAGACAGGCTACGTGGAAGGAATTAAAGACCTGGTCACTAGTGCTGCCTGATTCAGCAGCCTCCACCAACGAGGCAGCCTGTGAGAGAGTGTCCTTAGGTGGAGGTCGATCCTCTAGCCCTGGCACAGCTGCTGCAGCTGATGCTATATGGAACAAAGATGAATTATCCTTATAAAGTTCTACCCAAATTGGAAAAAAAAAACAAAGAAAGAAAAAAAGAAAAGAAAAAAATGTTTGACGTCTGTGGCCAAGCAGCTAAGGCAGCACCCACATACACCTGAGCTGGCAGGTTCGAAGCCAGCCTGGGCCTTCCAAACAACAATGACAACTGTGACCCAAAAATATCCAGGTGTTGTGGTGGGCACCTGTAGTCCCATTTACTTGGGAGGCAGATGCAGGAGAATGGCTTGAGCCCAAGAGTTGAAGGTTGCTGTGAGCTGTGATGCCACAGCACTCTATCCAGGGTGACAGCTTGAGGCTCTGTCTTAAAGAAAGAAAGAAAAAGAAAGAAAGAAAGAAAGAGAAAGAAAGAAAAACAAATTGTTATAAAAGTTTTTTTTTTTTAAGTTAGAAAATTTACCCTAGGGAGAATTAAAACTACATTAGTATATTTCACATTTTCTGCCTTGTGGTAAGATGCCATTGTAATTTCTTTATACCTTTATTTTCCTACCTTATTCAGTTAAAAAAAAAGAACATTGAGAGGATTGCAGTATAATTTATTCAAATAAACATTTTACCTAAACACATTAATAATACAAGTAACATCTTATAAAATGTTAATCCCGAATAGCCTAGCCTTAGAATTGTGTTGAAAGAATGAATGAGTTCTAACAAAATCAACTCGTGTATTACTTTTATCTTATCTTCTTCAAATAAGTGTTTAACACAATTAAAAAGCTATCCATGCACCAAGTCCCATAATAAAATAGAAGGGAAAAAAAAATCTATAAAAATAAGTAGGGGCCAGGCTGGTGGCTCACACCTGTAATCCTAGCACTCTGGCGTCCAAGGAGTGTGGATTGCTTGAGCTCAAGGAGTTCAAGAGCAGCTTGAGCTGCAGGTGCATGTGGAAGTACTTAAGGAGAGAGTCGTATCTTGATGCGCTTGCATTGCTAGTAATGATGATTTTATAAACTTAAAACCAATATACAAGTATTAGTTGTAAGTAGGCTAGGAATTGAATTAAGAAAATGATTGCAGAGGATGTGCAAAGGAAAAACAGAAACAGGAGAGAAGTGGATCCGGAAGAATCTTGAGCCAGCCCAACGTGCTACTGGAGGCCTGGCACCTTTAAAGCTTAGGGAGCGGCTTGCTGGATTGCGCCCCTCCCACGGCGCTGCTCTGGGCCACAGAGGTCTCTAAACAGGCACCTGGCCCCATAGGCGGGCTATTCCATCTGAGAGAGGGAGCGCGTTTGTAAAGTTACACGTGCAGAATGTTTGAACTTTGTTAAAGAAGGCAAGCCTTGCTCTGAAACAGATAAGGAGATAAAATACGTTTGCTTCTGTCACCTGAGTATGACCAGAAGCCTCCATCTGTCTGAGTGACAAGCTTCTTGAGTGTGAATTGTCACTGCTGTGATTTGTGTGCAGCGTAACTGGGGTCTTCCCGCTCTCGGATTGCTTTTTACCAGTCCAGCTCTGTTTGTGTTAAAGGTCACAAAAACCTTAAAGCAATGAAAGTAAATCCATTCAATTAACGTAGTTAAAGAAATAGTTCAGTTAGAGAAATGCGAGCATAGCGAGACCATATCATAGTTGTTTGCCTTTCCTCATGAGACTTGTGATTAAAACAATGGCGTATGGAACAAAACGGACTAGCCTGGGGCTGGAGGCTGCGTCCGCGGTAGGCCTCACCAAGAAAGACATGCAGGATATATACCCAATAAAGGAATTATAGGATCGAATGGCAGATCTATTAAGGGAGGGGAGGGGTGGGGGGAGGATGAGTAGAGGGAGGGCAATTAGTGGGAACACACCTACGGTGCATCTTAGCAGGGTACTAGCGAAACTTATTAAAGGTAGAGTATTAATGTCTTTATATAGTGATCAAGGAAATGCCATGAAGGATATCTGTAACAGTATGATCAAAATATTTCTGAGTGTATATGAATCGTGCCCTGTGATTGCACCAATGTACATAATTA
>CAUYON010023855.1:0-18492 GCA_963573935.1 Arctocebus calabarensis
AACCCAGGACAACACTCATTGTGAATTCAGGAGAAAAGCATTAAGGTTAAGCTCTAAGACATTAACCCACAGCAACACACATTCTGATGTCAGGAGGAAGAGAGTAACCCAGGACAACATTCATTGTCATGTCAGGAGGAAGATGGTAACACTGGGCAATAACCTTTGTGATGTCAGGAGGACGTCCCTAATGTTAAGCATAAAAGAATGTAACGCAGGGCAATGCCCCTATGATGTCAGAAGGAAGTCACTAAGGATAAACTTGAAGATGTAACCCAGGGCAACACCCATTGTGGTATCAGGTGGAAGCCTCTAAAGTTAACCTTAAAGACAGTAACCCAGGACAACACCCATTGTGATGTCAGGAGGAAGAATGTAACCCAGGGCAACATCCAATGTGACGAAGACGTCAGTGAGGTTAAGCTAAAAGATGGTAACCCGGGTCAACACCCACTGTGGCATCTGGATGACGTCAATGAACTTAAGCTTGAAGCCAATAACCTAGTGCACCACCCACTATGGCATCATGCGGACTTCACTTAAGCTTACTGATGGTAGCCCAGGGTAACACCCACAGTGATCTCAAGAGGACGTCACTCAGGTTAATCTTATTGATGGTAGCCCAGGGAAGCAGCCAATGTGACGTGAGGGGGACATCACTGAGTTTAAGCTTAAAGTTGGTATCTATGGGTAAGAAACACTGTGGTGTCATCAGGACGTCTCTGAGATTAAGGTTAAAGATGGTAACCCAGGGAAACACCCACTATAGAATCAGAGGGACATCACTGACATTAAGCTTCATGATGGGAACCCAGGGCAACACCCACTGTGGCATGAGGAGGATGTCGTTAAGTTTTAGCTTAACAATGGTAACCTAAGGAAACACCTACTGTGGAGTCACAATGATGTCACTGAGCGTAAGCTTAGCTATGGTAACCCAGGACAACACCCACTGTGGCGTCACGATGACATCAATGAAGTTGAGCATAACGATGTTAACCCAAGATATCATCCACTGTGGCGTCCTGATTACTTCACTGAGGTTAAGCTTAATGATGGTAACCCTGGTCTATACCCACTTGGCATCACAATGACATCACTGAGGTTAAGCCTAAAGATGGTAACCCAGGGCTACACCCACTGTGGCATCATGATGACGTCACTGAGGTTAAGCTTAAAAACAATAACTCAGCACAATATGCACTGTGACATCAGTAGGATGTTACAGATATTAAGCTGAAAGATGGTAACTCAGTGCAACACCCACTGTGACCTGAAGAGGACGTCATGGATGTTAAGTTTAAAGATGCTAACCCAACGCAATACCCAATGTGACATCAGGAAGAGGTCACTGAGGTTAATCTAAAAGATGGTAACGAAGGGAAAAACTCACTGTGACGACACTCACTGTCACTGATGTTGAGCTTAACGATGGTAACAAACCCTGCTGTGATGACAGGAGAATGTCACTGAGATTAAGATTAAAGATGGAAATAAAGGGAAAAACAAACTGTGACTTCAAAAGGATGTCACTGTGGCTAAGGTAAAAGATGGTAACAAAGGGAAAAACCCACTGTGATGTCAAAAGGATGTCACTGAGTAGAAGCTTAAAGAAGGTAATCAAGGGAAAAACCCACTGTGACGTCAAAAGAATGTCATTGAGGCTAAGTTAAAATACGTTAACCAAAGGAAAAACCCACTGTGATGTCAAAAATATGTCAGGGTGGTTAAGCTTAAAGATGGTAACCCAGGGAAAACCCCACTGTGATTTCAGGAGCCAGTCATGGAGGTTAAGCTTAAAGATGGTAACCTAGGGCCAAACCCAGTGTGACGTGAGGAGGACGTAACTGAGGTTAACCTTTAATGTGTGGTAACTCAAAGTAAGACGCACTCTGGTGTCATCAGGGTGTCTCTGAGATTAAGGTTAAAGACGGTAACAATCACTGAGGCATGAGGAGGACATCAAGGACGTTAAGCTAAATGATAGAAACCCAGGGCAATACCTGCTGAGGTGTGAGGAGGACGTCACTAAGTATTAGATTAATGATAGTAACCCAGGAAAGCACCCACATAGGCATCACAATGATGTCACTGAGTGTAAGCTTAATGATGGTACCCCAGGACAACACCCACTGTGGCATCACGATGACATTAATGGAGTATAACAATGTTAAACCAAGATATCATTCACTGTGGTGTCACAATGAATTCAGTGAGGATAAGATTAATGATGATAACCCAGGGCTATACCCACTTGTTGTCACGATTACGTCACTGAAGTCAAGCCTAAAGATGGTAACCCAGGGCTACACCAACTGTAGCATCATGATGACGTCAATGAGGTTAACCCTAAGGACAATAACCCTGGGCAACACCTACTGTGGAGTCACGATGGTAACTCAGGGAAACTCCCACTGTGGCGTCAAAAGGACGTCACTGAGGTTAAACTTAAAGATGGTAACATAGGTAAGCATCCACTGTGGCATCAGCCTGATGTCACTGAGTTTAAGCTTAAAGATGGTAACCTAGGGCAGAACCAACTGTGACATCAGTGGGACTTCACTGTTATTAAAAATAAAGATGATAACCAATAGAAAAACACACTGTGATGTCAATAGAATGCCACTGATAAACTTATATATGTAATCCAGGGCACCACTCACTCTGTTGTCAGGAGGACATCACTGAGGATAACTTTAGTGATGGAAACCCAGGGCAACACCCACTGTGACGTCAGGAGGAAGTCACTAAGGTTAAGTTTATAGATGATAAGCCAGGGAAATACCCATTGTGATGTCAGGAGGAAGATGATAGCCCAGAGCAACACCCAGTGTTGGGTCAGAAAGAAATCACTAAGGGTAATCTTACAGATGGTAACCCAGGGCAATACCTATTGTGATGTCAGGAGGAAGTCACTAAGGTTAAGCTTAAATATGTTAGCCCTGGGCAACACCCATTGTGATGTCAGGAGGAAGTCACTAAGGTTAAGCCCATAGATGATAACCCAGGGCAACATCCATTGTGGTAAGGAGGAAGTCACTAAGGAGAAGCTTCCAGATAGTAACCCGAGGCAACACCTATTGTGATGTCATAAGAAAGATGGTAAGCCAGGGCAACACCAATTATGGTGTCAAGAATAAACACTAAGAGCTTAAAGATGGTAACCCAAGGCAGCACCCAGTGTGGTGCCCAGATGATGTCACTGTGGATCATCATCAGGATGGTAACCCAGGGCATCACTCTCGGTGGTGTCAGGAGGACATCACTGATGTTAAGTGTGACAATCATAGATCAGGGAAACACCCATGGTGATGTGAGGAGGATGTCACTGAGGTAAAGCTTAGCAACATTAACCCAAGGCAACACCCACTGTAGTGTCAGGAAGACATCACTGAGGTTGAGCTTAATGACAGTAGCTTAGGGTAGCACCACTTTGACTCAGGAAGATGTCACACGGGGGAAGCTTAAGGACAGTAACCCAGGGAAGAACCAAGGTTAACGTCAGGAAGACGTCACTGAGGTTAAGCTTAAATATGGTAACCTTGGGCTACACCCACTACGGTGTCAGGAGGATGTCATAGAGGTTCACCTGACTGAATGAAACCTAGAGCAACAACCATTGTGACGTCAGGAGTACATCACTGAGGTTAAGATAAAAGATAGTAACCCTGGGCAATACCCACTGTGATGTCATGAGGATATCACGAAGGTTAAGCTTAAGATGGTAAACCAGGAGAAAACCCACTTTGACATCAAGAGGATGTCACTGAGACTAAGCTAAAATACAGTAACCAAGGGAAAAACCCACAGTGAGTTCAGGAGGATGTAAGGGAGGTTAAGCTTAAAGATGGTTACCAAGGGAAAAACCCACTGTGACAGCATGAGGAAGTCACTGAGATTAAGATTAAAAACGTTAACCAAGGGTAAAACAAACTCTGACGTAAGATGATGACAAGGACGTTAAGCTTGAAAACGGTAACCAAGGGCAAACCCCCTCAGTGACAGCATGAGGAAGTCACTGAGATTAAGATTACAGACGTTATCTGGGGAAAAAAACAAGTCTGAAGTAATAGGAAATCAAGGAGCTTAAGCTAAGAAGAGGTTAACCCAGGGTAAAACCCACTGTGACTTCAGGAGGATGTCATGGAGGCTAAGCTTCAATATGGAAATCCAGGGAAAAATCCACAGTGAGTTCAGGAGGATGTCAAAGGGTTTAAGCTTAAAGACACAGTAACCCAGGGCAAAATCCACTGCGACAGCATGAGGAAGTCACTGAGATTAAGATGAAAGACATTAACCAAAGGAAAAACCCACTCTGACATAAGAGGACATCATTGGGGTTAAGATTAAAGACGGTAACCCAGGGCAAAACCCACTGTGAGTTCAGCAGGACGTCATAGATTTTTAAGCTTATAAAACCTAACCTGGGGCAAAACACACTGTTACATCAGGGGACGTCACTGAGGTTAAGCTTAAAGATGGTAACCCAGGGAAACTCCCACTGTGATGTCAGAAGGACATCACAGAGGTTAAGCTTAAAGACGGTAAACCAGGACAAAACCCACTTTGGTGTCAAAAGGGCATCACTTAGGCTAAGCTAAAAGATGGTAACCCACAGCAACACTCACTGTGGAGTCAGGCTGATGTCATTGAGGTTAAGATTAAAGATGGTAACCCAGAGCAACACCCACTTTGGAGTCAGGGTGACGTCAATGAGTCTCAGCTGAATGACTGTAACCCAGAGCAACACCCACTGTGGCATCAGGAAGTTAGGCTAAAAGACGTTAACCCAGGGCAAAACCCACTGTTGCATCACGAGGACATCACAAAAGTTCAGCTTAAAGACTGTTAGCCAGGTCAAAATCCATTGTGACATCAGAAGGACATCACTGAGATTAAGATAAAAGATGGTAACCAAGGGAAAAACACACTGTGATGTCAGGAGGAAGTCATTGGCATTAAGATTAAAGACAGTAACTAAGGGCAAAACCCACAGTGACATCAAGAGGATTTCACTGAGGTTAAGTTTAAAGACGGTAAACCAGAGCAAAACCCATCGTAACGTTGAGGTTATCCTTAAAGACAGCAACCCAAGTCAACACCCACTGTGATGTAAGGAGGACATCACTGAAGTTAAGCTTAAGGAGGTTAATCCAGGGCAACACCCACTATGGAGTCAGGATGAGGTAAATGAGCTTAAGTTTAAACACAGTAACCCAGGGCAAAATCCTATGTGATGTCAGGAAGACATCACTGAGGCTAAGCTAAAAGATGGTAACCAAGGTAAAAACCCACTGTGACATCAAGAGGGCGTCACTGAAGTTAAGCTTAAAATGGTGACCCAGGGCAAACGTACTGTGAGGTCAGGAAGACATTACTAAGATTAAGCAAAAAGATGGTAATCCAGAGCAACACCTACTGTGACGTTGGGAGGACATCACTGAAGATAAGCTTAAAGACATTAACCAAGGGCAAAACACACTGTCACATCAGGAGGACGTCATGGACACTGAGCTTAAAGATGGTTGCCCAGGGCAAAACCCACTATTACGTAAGGAAGACGTCACTGAGTTTAACCTTATAGATGATAACGCATGGCAACACCTACTGTGATGTCAGCAGGACGACACTGAGGTTAAGCTTAACGAAGGCTATACAGAGTAACACACCCTGTGGAGTCGGGAGAACATCACTGAGTTTAAGCTTAACGAAGGTAACCCAGGCCAACACTCACTGTGACGTCAGGAGGACGTCCAGGGCGTTAAATGTAAAGATGGTAACCCAGGGCAACACCCAATGTGACATCAGGAATACATCACTGAGGTTAAGCTAAAAGACGGTAACCAAGGGAAAAACCCATTGTGATGTCAAAAAACATCACTGAGGTTGAGCTTAAGATGGGAACCACGGGGAAAACCCACTGTGACGTCAGGAGGACATCATTGATGTTAAGCTTAAAAACGGTAACCCAGGGCAAAACCCATTGTGACGTCAGAAGTAAGTCACTGAGGTTAAGTTTAAAGACAGTAACCCAGGGCAAAAACCACTGTAATGTCAGGAGGATGTCACTGAGATTAAGCTGAAAGAGGGTAACCAGGGCTAAAACACACTGTCATGTCAGGAGTACGTCATTGAGGTTAAGCTTAACGAAGGTATGGCAGGACAAGACACATTGTGAAGTCAAAAAACGTTACTGAGTTTGAGCTTAAGATGGGAATCAAGGGGAAAACCCACTGTGACGTCAGGAGAATGTCATTGACGTTAAGCTTAAAGATGGTAACGCAGGGCAAAATCCAATGTGACATCAGTAGTACTTCACTGAGGTAAAGCTTAAAGACAGGAACCCAGGGCTAAAACCACTGTAATGCCAGGGGGATGTCAATGAGGTTAAGCTGAAAGAGGGTAACCAAGGGCAAAACCCACTGTCATGTCTGGATGACGTCACTGAGATTAAGTTTAACAAAGGTAACACAGGACAATACCCACTGTGACGTCAGGAGAATGACATGGACATTAAGCTTAACACCCAATGTAAGGTCAGGAAGACGTCACTGAGGTTAAGCTAAAAGATGGTAACCAAGGGAAAAACCCACTGTGACATCAGAGTTCACAACTGAAGTTAAGCTTAAAGGTGATAACCAAGGGAAACACCCACTGTGTTGTAGGGAGGACATCAACAATGTTAAGCTAAGGGTAGGTAACCTAAGGCAACCCCCACTATGCAGTCAACATTAAACTGAGGAGTTTAAGCTTAATGACGGTAACCCAGGGTAACCCCTAATGTGACCTCAGGAGGACGTCACCGAGGTTAAGCTTAAGGATGGTAATGCAGGGCATCGCACACTGTGGTGTCAGGAGGAGGCCACTGAGGTTATGGTAAATGATGGTAACCCAGGGCAACTCCCATTATCACATTAGGTGGACATCACTGGGGTGAAGCTTTATGACAGTAACTCAGGGTTGCACACAATGTGGTGTCAAGAGGACGTCACTGAGGTTAAGTTTAAAGATGATAACTCAGGCACCACACACTGTAGCTTCAGGGGGATGTCACTGAGGTTAAGCTTAAGGAGGTTAATCTTCAGCCACACCCACTGTGGAGTCAGGAGAATGTCACTGAGTTTAAGCATAATGACAGTAATGCAGGGCCACACCAACTATAGTGTCTGGAGGACATCACTTATATTAAGGTTAAATATAGTAACCTAGGGCCACACCTACTGTGGTGTCAACAGGACGTCACTGAGGTTATGTTTAAAAATGTTAAACCAAGGTAGTAACCAGTGTGGCATCCAGAAGACGTCAGTGAGGTTAAGCGTAAAGACGGTAACCCAGCGCAACAGCCATTGTGATATCAGGAGGAAGTGACTAAGGTTAAGCTTAAATATGGTAACCCAGGGCAAGAGGAAGTCAAAAGTTGTAGCATAAAGAAGGGACCCCAGGGAACCCCCATGGTAATGTCAGGAAGAAGTCACTAGAGATATGCTTAAAGATGTTTACCAGGGGTTACATCGATTGTGATGTCAAGAGAAAGTCACTGAGGTTAAGCTTAAAGATGACCACCCTGGGCTATACACATTATGATGTTAAGATGAAGATGGTTACACAGGGGATACAGACTGTGTTGTTGGGAACAATATTGTAACCCAGGGCATTACCCATTGTGATGTAAAATGGAAGTCTGGTAGGTTAAGCTTAATGATGGTAACCAAGGGCAACTGCCATTTGTGACATCAGGAGGATGTCACTAATATTAATCTTAAAGATGGTAACCCAGGGCAATACCCATTGTAATGTCCGGATGATGTTACTAGGGTTAAGCTTAAGGTGGTAACCAAGGACAACACTCATTGTGATGTCCGGAAGAAGATTGTAACACAGGGGAATACTCATTATGATGTCAGGAGGAAGATGGTAACCCAAGTAATCACCCATTGTGATTTCAGATGGAAGTCAGTAAGATTAAGCTTAAAGATTATAACTGAGGGAACACCCATTGTGATGTCTGGAGGAATTCACTAAGATTATGCTTAAAGATGGCAACCCAGGGTAAGTCCCATTGTGATATCAGGAGGAAGGCACTAAGGTTAAGCTGAAAGATGTTATACCAAGGCAAAAGCCATTGTGAGGTCAGGAGGAAGTCACTAAGGTTAAGCTTAAATCTGATAACCCAGGGCAACACCCATACTGATCTCAGGAGGATGTCACTAAGCTTA
This sequence comes from Arctocebus calabarensis, assembly GCA_963573935.1. NCBI lineage: Eukaryota > Metazoa > Chordata > Mammalia > Primates > Lorisidae > Arctocebus > Arctocebus calabarensis. Next base: position 8,217 of record CAUYON010023855.1, read on the forward strand.
AGCTTAAAGTGCGTAAACAGGGCAATGCACAATGTGATGTCAGGAGGAAGATATTAATGCAGGGTAACAACCATTAAGATCTCAGGAGGAAGTAAGTAGGGTTAAGCTTAAGGATGGTAACCCAGGGCATGAACCATTGTGATATAACACGGAAGCCACAAACTTTAAGCTTAAAAAGGTTATCCCAGGGCAATACATATTGTGATGTCAGGAGGAAGTCACTAAAGATAAGCTTCAAGATGGTAAGCCAGGACAACATCCATTGTGGAGTCTGGAGGAAGTCACTAGGTTTAAACTTAAACATGGTAACCCAGGGCGACAACTCTTGTGATGTCAGGAGTAAGATGGTAATCCATGGCAATACCGATTGTGGTGTGAGGAGAAGTAACTAAGGTTAAGCTTAAAGATAGTCACCCAAAACTTCAGCAATTATGATGTGATGATGATGTCCCCAAGGTTAAGCTTAATGATGTTAACTCGGGCAAACACCCAATTTGATGTCAGGAGAAAGTTGCTAAGGTTAAACTAAAAGATGGTAAACTAGGGCAACATACATTGTGATTTTGGGAATAAGTCACTAAGGTTAAGGTGAACTATGGTAAACCAGGGCAACACCCAATGTGATGTCAAGAGGAAGTCACTAAGGTTAAGATTAAAGATGGTAACCCATGTAAAGACCAATTGTGATGCCAAGAGGAGGTCACTAAGGTCAAGATTAAATATGTTAACCCAGAGAAATACCCACTTTGATGTCTGGAGGACGTCCGTAATGTTAAGCTTAAAGATGTTACCCTAGGACAACACCCATTGTGATTTCAGGATGAAGTCTCTAAGGTTAACTGTCAAGATGGTATCCCATTGCAACACCCATTGTGATGTGTTGAGGAAGTCACTAAGGTTAAGCTTGAAGACAGTATCAAAGGGCAACACCCATTGTAATGTCGGGGGAAGATACCAAAGTTACGCTTAAAGATTCTCAGCCAGTGCAACACCCATTGCGGTGTCAGGAGGAAATCATTAAGGTTAAGCTAAAAGATGGTAACCCAGGGCAACACACTTTGTGATTTTAGGAGGAAGATGATATCCTATGACAACACCCATTGTGATGTCAGGAGGAAAATGGTAAACCAGGGCAACACTCATGGTGGTGACAGGAGGCCATCACTCAAGTTAACCTTAAATATGGTAACCCAAAGAAACAACCATTGTGATGTGAGCATGACGTCACCAAGGTTTAGCTTACAGATGGTAACCCAGGGCAACACTCTTTGTGGTGTCAGGAGGACATCACTAAAGTTAACCTTAAATGTGGTAACCCAAAGCAACAACCATTGTGATGTGAGCACAATGTCACCAAGGTTTAGCTTAAAGATGGAAACCCAGGGCAGCACCCAATGTGACATTAGGAGGAGTTCACTGAGGTTAAGCTTGATGACGGTAACCCAGAGCAACAGCCATTGTGGTGAGAACAGGACGTCAACAAGGTTTAGCTTAAAGATGGTAACCAAGGCAACAACCATTCTGATGTCTGGAAGAAGATGGTAACAGAGGGGAACACTCATTGTGCTGTCAGGTTGGAAGATGGTAACCCAGGACAACTCCCTTTGAGATGTTAGGGGGACGTCACTAAGGCTAAGCATAAAGATGGTATACCAGGGCAAAAGGAATTGTGATGTCAGAAGGAAGTCACTAATGTTAAGCTTAAAGACAATAACCTAGGACAACATCCATAGTGATGCCAGGAGGATGTCAGAAAGTTTAAACTTAAAGTGGGTATCACAAGGAAACAAACACTGTGATATCAAGAGGAAGATGTTAACACAGGGCAATACCCATTCTGATGTCAGGAGGAAATCACAAAGGGTTGTGATACCATGGGAAAGTCACAAAGTTTAAGATTAAAAAGGGCATACCAGGGAAATACCAATTGTGATGTGAGTAGGAAGTCACTAACTATAAGCTTAAGATGGTATCCCACGACAACACCCATTGTGGTGTCTGGAAGAAGGCACTAATTTTAAACGTAAACATGGTAATCCAGGGCAACACCTCTTGTGCAATCAGGAGGAAGATGGTAACACAGGGCAACACCCATTGTGGTGTGAGGAGGAAGTCACTAAAGTTAAGCTTAAAGTTGGTAACCCAAAGCGAAAGCCATTGTGATGTGAGAAGGACATCACTAAAGTTAAGCTTAAAGATGGTAACCGAGGGCAATACCCATTGTGACATCAGTAGAAAGTCACTAAGGATAAGCTTTAAGATGGAAACCCAGGGCAACACCCATTGGGATGTCAGGAGGAATTCACTAATGTTAAGGCTAAATATGGTAATTCAGGGCAACACCCATTGTGACCTCAGGAGGAAGATGGTCATCCAGGGCAACACTCATTATGATGTCTGGAGGATGTCACTAAGATTGAGCTTAAAGATTGTAACTCAGTCATACACCTATTGTGATGTCAGAAGGAAGATGATATCCCAGGGCAACACTCATTGTGATTTTAGGAGGATGTCCCTAAGGTTAAGCTGAAATAGTAATACAGGTCACCACCCATTGTGGTGTCCGGAGGAAGTCACTATAGTGAAGCTTAAAGATGGTAATAAAGGCAACACCCATTGTGATGTCAGGAGGAAGATGGTAACCCAGCACAACACCCTTTGTGGTGTCAGGAGAAACTCCCTTAAGCTTAAAAATGGTAACCCACACCAACACAAATAGTGATATGAGGAGGAAGATATTACCCCTGTGTCACATCCACTGTCACGTCAGGAGGAAGTCATTTAGGTTAAGCTTAAACATGGTAACCCAGGGCAACACCCATTGTGATGTAAGGAGGAAGATGATAACACAGGGCAACACCATTTGTGATGTTATGATGAAGTCACTAAGATTAAGCTTAAAGATGGTAACCCATGGCAACACACATTGTGATCTCAGGAGAAAGATGGTAACTCAGGGCAACATCCATTGTGATGTAAGGAGGAAGTAACTAAGGTTAAGCCTAAAGATGGTAACATAGGGCAACACCCATTGTGATGTCAGAAGGTAGATGTTAACCCAGGGAAACACCCATTGTGTTGTCAGGAGGAAGATGGTAACCCAGGGCAACACCCACTGTGATGTAAGGAGAAAGATGGTAACCCAGGGCAACAACCATTGTGATGTCAGGAGGAAGTCACTAAGGTAGGGGTTAGACAGTGATGCAGGGCAACACCCATTCGCATGTCAGGATGAAGATGGTAAACAGGACCACACTCATTGTGGTGTAAGATGGACGTCACTAAGGTTAAACTTAAAGATGGTAACCCAGGCCAACCCCCGTTGTGGTGTCAGGAGAACGACACTAATGATAAGCTTAAAGACTGTAACCCAAGAAAACACCCATTGTGATGTCAGGAGGAAGTTACCAACATTAAACTTAAAGATGGTAACCTATGATAAAACCCATTGTCTTGTCAGGAGGAAGTCAGTGAGGTTAAGTTGAATGACAGTGACACAGGGCAGCACCTCTTGAGATGTCAGGAAGAAAATGGTGACCAGGGCAACACCCAATTGTGTTGTCTGGAGGAAGCCACTAAGTTTAACCTTAAACATGGTTACCCAACGCAATAGCCATTGTAATTTTGGAGGGCATAACTAAGGTACAGCTTAAAGATGGTAACCCAGGGGAACACCCGTTGTGATGTCAGGAGAAAGTGACTAAGGTTAAGCTTAAAGATGGTAACACAGGGAAACACCCATTGTGATGTCAGGAGAAAGTCAGTAAGGATAAGGTTTAAGATTGTAACCCAGGGCAGCACCAAATGTGACATCAGGAGGAAGTCAATAAGTTTACTCTTAAAGATGGTAAGCTAGGGTAAAACCTATTGTTATGTCAGGAGGAAGTCACTAAGGTTAAGCCTAAATATGGTAATCCAGGGCAACACCCATTGTTGTCTCAGGAGGAAGAATGTCACCCAGGGAAACAGTCATTGTGATGTCAGGATGATGCCGCTAATCTTAAATTCATAGATGGTAATCCAGGACAAACACTTTGGGATGTAAGGAGGAAGATGGTAACCTAGGGCAACACCCATTATGATTTTAGGAGGAAGTCCTTAAGATTAAGCTTAAAGATGGTAGCACAGGTCAACACCACTTGTGATGTCAGGAGGAAGTTACTAATTTTACGCTTCTGAATAGTAAACCATGGCAACACCCATAGTGATGTGAGGAGGAAGATATTAACCCAGAAAAACACCCACTGTCATGTCAGGTGGAAGTCTTTAAGGTTAAGCTTAAACATGGTAACGCAGGGCAACACACCTTGTGATCTAAGGAGGTAGACTGTAACCCAGGGAAACAACCATTGTGATGTGAGGAGGAAGATGGTAACACACAGCAACACCTATTGTGATGTCAGGAGGAGGTCACTAAGGTTAAGCATAAACATGGTAACCCAGGGCAACTACCATTGTGATATGAGGAGGAAGATGTTAACCCAGGGCAATACCCATTGTGGTGTCTGGAGGAAGTCTCTAAGTTTAAACATAAACAGGGAAACTCAGGGAAATTCCTATTGTGAGGACAGGAGGAAGATCATAACCCAGGCAAAACCCATTGTGGTGTCAAGAGGATGTCACTAAGAGGTTAAGCTTAAATATGGTAACCCATAGCTATAACCATTGTGATGTGAGTAGGATGACACCAAGGTTACACTTAAAGTTGGTTACCCAGGGTAACACCCATTGTGATGTCAGGAGGAAGTCATTAAGCTTGAGCTTAAAATGGTAACCCAGGGCAACACCCATTGTGATGTATGGAGGAATTCACTAAAGTTAGGCTTAAAGACAGATTTAAAGAGTGATTTCACTAAGGTTAGGCTTAAAGACTGATTTCAGGAGGACATCACTATGGGTAAGCTTAAGGCTGGTAAACTTTGGCAACACCAATTGTGATGTCAGGAGGACATAAGTAAGGTTAAGTTAATGATGGTAACTCAGGGCTACACCCATTGTGATATCAGGATGAAGTCACTAAGGTTAAGGTTAATGCTGTTAACCCATTGCAAACTCATTGTGATGTGAGGAGGAAGTCACTAAGCTTAAGTTTAAAAATGGTACACCAGAGCAACACCCATTGCAATGTCAGAAGGAAATCACCAAGGTTAAGCTTAAAGATGGTAACCTAGTATAACACCCATCATGGTGTCAGGAGGAAATCATTAAAGTTAAACTTATAAATGGTAACCCAGGGCAATGCACATTGTGATGTTAGGAGGAAGATGGTAATGGTAACCCAGGACAATACCCATTGTGAAGTCAGCAGGAAGATGGTAACCCAGGGCAACACCCATTGTGATATTAGGAGTAAGTCTCTAAGATAGTAACACAGGACAACACCCATTGTGGTGTCAGGAGGAGGTCACTAATGTGTGGGCTAAAAATGGTAACCCATGGAAATACCCATAGTGATGTGAGGAGGGTGATATTAGCCCAGTACAACACTCACTGTCAGGACAGGAGGAAGTCGTTAAGGTTAAGCTTAAACATGGTAACCCAGGACAATAGTCATTGTGATGTCAGGAGGAAGATGTTATCCCAGGGTAACACCATTTGTGATGTCATAATGAAGTCACTAAGGTTAAGCTTTAAGACAGTAATGCAGAGGAACACACGTTGTAATCTCAGGAGAAAGATGGTAACCCAGGGAAATATCCTTTGGGGTGTAAAGAAGAAGTCACTAAGGTTAATCCTGAAGATGGTAACCTAGGGCAACACGTCCTCCTAACGCCACCTTGGTGTAGCCCTCGGTTACCGTCTTTAAGCTTAACCTCAGTGACGTCCTACTGACCTCAGAGTAGGTGCTTTCCTAGGTTACCAGCTTAAAGCTTTACCTCAATGTCATTCTCCTGATGCCATAGTCGGTGTTACCCAGGGTTAGTCTTTAATCTTAACCTCAGAGATGTCAGAGTGACGCCACAGTGGGTGCTTCCCTGATATACTGTTTTCTAAACTTAACCTGAGAGACGTCCTCCTGACACCACAGGGGGTGTGGTCCTGGGTTAAACTATTTAAGCCTAACTTCAGTGACGTCCTCCTGACGCCACAGGGGTTTTGCCCTGGGTTACCCTCTGTATGCTTAATCTAAGTGCCATCCTCCTGATGCCACAGAGAGTGCAGCCTTGTGTTACCATCTTTAAGCTTAACCTCAGTGAGATCCTCCTAATGATACAATGGGTGCTGCCCTGTGTTCTTAAACTTAACCTCAGGGAGGTCCTCCTGATGGGACAGTGCATGTTGTGATGGGTTACTGTCTTTAAGGTTAACCTAAGCGATGTCCTCATGATGCCACAGTGAGTGTAGCCTAGGGTTACCATCTTCATCCTGACATCACAATGGGTGTTCCTCTGCATTTCCATGTTTAAGCTTACCCATAATGACTTCCTGATGACATCACAATGGGTGTTGTCCTGGGTTACAATCCTTAAGGTTAACCTCAGTGATGTCACAATGATGCCCCAGTGGGTGCTTCCCTTATTTACCATTTTTAAGCTTAACCTGAGTGATAACTTCCTGATGCCACAGGCGGTGCAGTCCTGGGTTCCCCTATTTAAGCTAAACATCATTGATGTTCTCCTGATGCCACATTTGGTGCAGCCCTTGGTTACCGTCTTTGGGATTAACATCAGTGATGTTCTCCTGACCCCTCAGTTGGTGATTCCCTGGGTTCCCATCCTTAAGCTTAATCTCACCCCAGTGACATCCTCCTGAGACCACAGTGGGTGGTGCCCTGGGTTATCATCTTTAAGCTAACCTCAGAGACGTCTTCCTGATGCCAGAGTAGGTGTTACCCTTTATTATCATCCTTAACATGAAACTCAGTGAATTCCTCCTGACGCCACAGTGGGTGCTGCCCTGGGTTACTGTCTTTAAGCTTAACCTTAGTGATGTCATCATGACGCTACAGTGGGTGTTGCCCTGGATTACCATCGTTAAGCTTAACCTACGTTATGTAAAGCTTAACATCAGTGATGTACTCCTGAAGGCACAGTGGATGCTGCTCTGAGTTACCGTCTTTAAGTTTAAACTCAATGACGTCCTCCTGATGCCATCATGGGCGCTGCCCTTGGTTACCATCGTTAAGCTTAACCTCAGTGACATTATCGTGATGCCACAGTGGGTGTTGCCCTGGGTTATCATCCTTAAGTTTAACCTCAGTGACTTCAAGCCTAAACTCAGTGACATCATCGTGATGCCACTGTGGGTGGGGCCCTGGGTTCCGATTGTTAAGCTTAGCCTCAGTGACTTCCTCCTGACATCACACGAGATGCTGCCTTGGGTTACCTTATTTAAGCTTACCCTCATGGCCGTCCTCCTGACACCATACTATGTGCTGCCCTGGGTTACCGTCTTTCACTTAACCTCAGCTACGTCCTCATGACCTCAATGTAGGTGCTTGCCTATGTTACCATCTTAAAGCTTAGCTTCAGTGGTGTATTCCTGGTGAGACTGTCCGTATTATCCTGGGTTACCATCTTTAACCTTAACCTTAGTGCCATCCTCCTGACGCCAGAGGAGTTGTGGCCCAGGGTTACCATCTTTATGCTTAACCTAAGTGCCATCCTCCTGATGCAACAGAGGGTGTGGCCCTGGATTACCATCTCAACCTCAGTGATGTCCTCTTGACCCCACTGTGGGGGCTGCCTTCTGTTAACATTATTAAGATTAACCTCAGTGATGTCCTCCTGATGGGACAGTGTGTGCTGTGTTGGGTTACCGCCTTTAAGGTTAAACTCAGTGACACCCTCATGATGCCACAGTGGGTCTTGCCCTGGGTTACCATCCTTAAGCTTAACCTCAGTGATGTCACAGTGACACGACAGTGGGTGCTTCCAAGATTTTCCATTTTTAACCTTAATCTGAGTGATGTCCTCCTCAGGTGATAGGGAGTGCAGTCATGGGTTACCCTATTTAAGCTTAACTTCAGTGACGTCCTCCTGACAGCAAATTGGGTGCAGACCTGGGTTACCATCATTAAGCTTACTTTCAGTGATGGCCTCCTGATGCCACAGTGGGTGCTACTCAGGGTTACCATATTTAAGCTTAACCTCAGTGATGTCCTCCAGATGCCACAGTGGGTATTACCCTTTTTTAACATCCTTAAGCTAAACCTCAGTGAATTCCTCATGATGCCACAGTAGGTGCTGCCCAGGGTTACCATCTTTAAGCTTAACCTCAGTGACCTTATGGTGACACAACCGTGGGTTACCACCTTTAAGCTTAAACTCAGTGCTGTCATCGTGACACCACAGTAGCTGTTGCCCTGGATTACCATCATGAAGCTTAACCTAAGTGACATCATTGTGATGCCACAGTGGTGCGGCCCTGTGTTCTATTATTAAGCTTAACATCAGTGATGTCCTCCTGAGAACATAGTTGGTGCTGCCCTGGGTTACTGTCCTTAAGCTTAACCTCAGTGATGTCATCCTGATGCCACAGTGGGTGTTACTCTGTTTTACCATCTTTACGTTCAACTTCAGTGACGTTCTCCAACTTCCATAGTGGGTGCTTCCCTGGATTACCATCTTTAGGCTTAACCTCAGTGATGAATTCCTGACACCGCAGTGGGTGTTGCCCTAGGTTACCATCTTTAAGCTTAACCTCAGTGACGACCTACTCATGCCAGATTGGGTTCTGCCCTGCTTTACCAGTGTTAAGCTTAAACTCAGTGATGTCTTCCTAACGCTACAGTGTGTGTTGCCTTGGGTTACCGTTTTTAAGGTAGACCTCAATGACATCCTCATGACACCACAGGGGGTGTTTCCCTGGGTTCCCTTTGGTTAAGCTTAACCTCAGTGACATCAAGTTTAACCTCAGTGACATCCTCCTGACACCACAGGTGATGTAGGCCTGGGTTACTCTCTTTAAGCTTAACCTCAGTGATGTCCTTCTGATGCCTCAGTGGGTGATGCCCTTGGTTACCATTGTTAAGCTTAACCTCAATGACGTTCTACTGATGACACAGTGGTTGTTCCCCTGGGTTACCGTTCTTAAGCTTAACCTCAGTGATGTCCTCCTGACACTTCAGTGCGTGTTGCCCTAGGTTACTGTCTTTAAGCTTAATTTCAGTCATGTCATCGTGACTCCACAGTGGATGTCGCCTGGGGTTAGCATAGTTAGTCTTAACCTAAATGACTTCAAGCTTAACATCAGTGACCCCATAGTTGGCACGGCCCTAGGTTACCATCCTTAAGCTTAACCTCAGTGTCATCCTCCTGATCTCACAGTGGGTGATCCCCTGGGTTACCATCATTAAGCTTAACCTCAGTGACTTTACTGAGGTAAAGCTTAGTGACTCTAACCTGGGACAACAGCCATTGTGATGTCAGGAGGAAGATGGTAACCCATGGCATCACCTATTGTGGTGTCAGGAGGAAGATCGTAACACAGGCTGACACCCATTATGCTGTCTTCATGAAGTCACTAAAGTTAAGCTTAAAGATGGTAACCAAAGCCAACACCCATTCTGATGTCAGGGGGGAAATGATAGCCCAGGACAACACCCAATGTGGTGTCAGGAAGAAGTCACAAAGGTGAAGATTAAAGATGGTCACCCAGGGAAATATCCACTGTCATGTCAGAATTATGCCACTGAGGTTAAGCTAAAACATGGTAAACCTGGGTAGCACCTACCATAGCATAAGGATGACATTACTGAAGTTAAGGTTAACACTGGTAACAGAAGGCAGCACCCACTGTGGTGTCAGGATGACATCACTGAGGTTAAGCCGAAGAATGGTAACCCATTGGTAGCACCCACTATTTCATCAGGATGACATCACTGAGTTTAAGCCTAAGGACAGTAACCCATGGCTAGACCCACTTTGGCATCAGGAGGACGTCAGTGAGGTTAAGCTTAAGGATGGTAACCAAGGGCTGCACCCACTGTGCCATGAGGAGGACTTCCCTGAGGGTAAGCTTCAAAATGGTAACACTCACTGTGACAACAGGATTATGTCACTGAGGTAAAGCTTAAAGACACTAACCCAGGGCAAAACCCACTGTGACATCATGAGTACTTCACTGAGGTTTAGCATAAAGATGGTAACCCAGGCCAATACCCACTGTGGTGTCAGGATAACATCACTGAGGTTAAGCTTAAGGATGGTAACCCAGGGTAACACCCACTGTGGTGTCAGGAGGACGTCACCGATGTTAAGTTGAAAGGTGGTAACACACAGCAACACCCAGTGTGGCATGAGGAGGAAGTCACTGAGTTTAAGCTTAAAGATGG
>CAUYON010023857.1:0-26141 GCA_963573935.1 Arctocebus calabarensis
CTGTAGTCCCAGCTACTAGGGAGGCTGAGGCAAGAGAATCGCTTAAGCCCAAGAGCTGGAGGTTGCTGTGAGCAGTGTGACGCCACGGCACTCTACCCAGGGCGATAAAGTGAGACTCTGTCTCTACCAAAAAAAAAAGAAAATGTAACTGAGCTGTACATAACAACATGAGAAAATCTTACAAAGTTGAGAGAAAAAGCATGAGTTAAAATGTCATTTCATTTATATGAAGTTTAAAAATACACAAAACTAACAATATTTCTTAAGAATATACATACTTATGGTAAAACTAAAGCAAAAGCAAGAACATGATTACCACAAAAGTCTTGATAATTGGAGGAGGGGAACAGGGTGGAGTAAGATGGCTATGATTAGAAAGAGACATTCAGGGATTTCTGGGATGCTAACAATGTTGGCGGCAAGAGAGAGGGTCTCACTGTGTTGTCCAGGCTGGAGTATAGTGGTATGATCACAGCTTACTACACCTTGAACTCCTGGGCTTAAGTGGTCCTCCTGCCTCGGTCTCCTGAGTAGTTGGTATTTTAGACATATGCCACTAAGCTTGGCTAATTAATTTTTTGTAGAGACAGGTCTTGCTATGTTGCCCATGCTAGTATTATTAAACCCCTGGCCTCATGCCATCCTTTGACCTTAGCCTTCCAAAATGTTGGAATTACAGGTGTGCACTGCAACACCCAGCATGATAGTTATATGTGTATTTCCTTTACAGTATTGTATCTTCTATACAATTTTTGTATGTGTATTGCATTTCACAATAAAAAGTTGTAAACATAATTGGAAGTATCCTGGAAAGATGATGAAAGTAGGAGAAGTCTAAAGACAGAAATTAAGAGCTCATCACAGTAGTACAGGCAAGGGAGGAGAGCCTGAGTAAGGTCATTGGCAGTAGAGATAAAAAAGGAGGGGGGGAGATTTGAGAATTACTTAGGAGTTAGGTCTTCGTGATCCATTAGAAATGGAAACTGAAGGAAAGAGAGGAGTTGAAAGTGAGTGCAAGATCTGGGCAGGTTGGCTCACGCCTGTAATCTTAGCACTATGAGAGGCTGAGGTGGGTGGATTGCTTGAGCTCAGGAGTGGGAGACCAGCCTGAGCAAGAACAAGACCCCATCTCTACTGAAAATAGACAAACTGGCAGGGTGTTATTGCAGGAGCCTGTAGTCCTAGCTACTCAGGAAGCTGAGGCAAGAGGATTGGTTGAACCCAAGAGTTTGAGGTTGCTGTGAGCTGTAATGTCCCCATGGCACTCTGCCTCAAAGAAAAAAAAGAAAGAGAGAGAAAGAGAAAATGACTATAAGATTTTTTAACTTTTAAGCTTGGGAAACTGGGTGATAGGTGCAGAGGTATTGAGAGTAGCAGACTCATACAATTTAAAAAATTGAAATATGATTCATATGTCATAAAATCTACCCTTTAGTGTTCAATTCAGTGGCTTTTAGCATATTCACAAGGTTATACAACTATTACCACTATCTAATTCCAGAATATTTTCATCACCCAAAAAGAAGCCTCCTACTTAGCAACAACAGTCACTCCATAGTCCCAGCCTCCCCAACCTCAGCCCTCATTTAATTTTTTTTTTCTATTTTTTTTTAAGAGACAGAGTCTCACTTTGTTGCCCTGGGTTGAGTGCCCTGGAGTCACAGCTCACAGCAACCTCCAGCTCTTGGGCTTAGGCGATTCTCTGGCCTTAGCCTCCCGAATGGCTGGGACTACAGGCACTCGCCACAATGCCCGGCTATTTTTTTGTTGCAATTTGGCTGGGGCTGGGTTCAAACCCGCCACCCTTGGTATATGGGGCCGGCACCTTACCCACTGAGCCACAGGTGCCGCCTGCCTCATGTAATTGTAACAGAATAAAATCTTGTGGTTATACCTACTCTTGAAAGAGCAACAATGACCATTCAATTGGTCTCATCAGTCCAGTCCTCAAAGAGCTCTTATTTCAGAGTCCTAATTTGCCTCTATACTTTACAGAGGTGGGAGCTCTAGGGGGCTGAAAAGATTCTTTTGTTAAGATGTGGAGGGGAACATCCCCATTCCTAGTCCACAGGGACTTACATTAGCAGAGACAAAGGTGGCAATAATAGACATGTGGTTATTATAATAGCTTTCTACCAATGGTGGTAGTGCTCACCAGGGACGGTGGGGAGTGATGTTGGAAATGTGCGTGTGTGTGGTAGTGGTGACGGTGGTGTCAACTGTCACAATGACTAAGGAACCTTACAGGTATTAGAGATCTGGGACAGGTATACTAACTTCAAACTCAGCAAGGGATAGTCTCATATAACAAAGAATTGTCGCACCTTAGGCGGTGCCTGTGGCTCAAGGAGTAGGGTGCCAGCCCCATATACTGGAGGTGGTGGGTTCAAACTCTGCCCCAGCCAAAAACTGCAAAAAATAAAATAAAATAAAATAAAATAAAATAAAATAAAATAAAAAGAATTGCCCACCTAAAATTCCAATAGAGCCACACTCCTCCTCTGAGAAACAATGAAGTCAGGATTCCTATTATTTCTACAAGTACAACAACTAAAGTGGAAGTTATGATCCATAAACGGGAGCCAAGCTCAGGCCCAAGAATGTGTGGTCGAGAATAGCTTAGAGAACAGAAGATTTAAATTAACTCACAGTGAAAAGGAGTATTAATAGAAACCCAGATATTAATAGTGATGAATCTCATTTAGCCAAGGAGGACCATGGCCCAGGACTTGTAATTTTCCAGTTTCACTGTCCTTGACTGTGCTGTGTTAGAGCTGCATCTTTTGTTGTTGTTGTTGCAGTTTGGCCGGGGCCAGGTTCGAACCCGCCACCCTCAGCATATGGGGCCAGCATCCTATTCACTGAGCCACAGGTGCCACCCTAAAGCTGCATCTTTGTGTGTGGGAAAAGTAAAGCCCAGTGCTATAAATCATGAGCCCCGTATAAACTCAGAGAAAGAGGACCTTTGGAGGTATATCTTTCCACCTTAAAAACATTAAGAAGTCTCATTACAAAGCTTTCTATACAAATAAAAAAGTTTAATTTGCTTCCCCACTAAAACTTTTTCTCTGTCTATACTAATTTTGTCTGAAATTCTGCCATTGGTTACTCCTTTCATTTAGGCTTATAGAACCCTGTTAAAATTGGCAATTTACTTTCGGACACTTACTATGTGTAAAGTTCTGGGTAGAAGTAAGAGCCTTTAAATGAAAAGGGCTTCTGTTCTAGTATGGACATGAAAACACAGACACAATTAAATAAAGTATAGAGTAGACATAAAGTTCGTGTGCAATTTAAAATAGTTTAACATATAAACTGCACATAAATTTTATGTTCATTCTGTATGTATCTGCCTAAAATAACATACTGAAATAAAAACAATTTAATATATGAAAGTAAGGGTTTTTTCCCCTTCCCCTCATATTTATTGAGCATTTACTTTTTAGGCACTATTTATATGCTTGGAAGTAAGTTTTGGGATCATCTTTGCTACTTAAGAAGGGCAAAAACTTGGGCTTTTCATCTAAGCCATGGTTACTTCAATTACAATATGAAGATTATAATCTTCACAGGGTTGAAAACCAAATGAGGTAATAAAAGTGAAAGAAAAATTTTCCTTTCCCTAAATAAGTAAAAACCATGTAAACTTTACATATACATGTATAAACTTTCCTCTAAAGTTCTATCATAGAAGAGGGAGAGTTTATGTTTGACATGAGGACAGTTCAATAAGAGAGGCAGCATTTGTTTTTCTGGAGTTTTTTGTTGTTGTTGTTGTGTAATTTTTTGAGACAGAGTCTCACTCTGTTGCCCTGTACAGATAGAGTGCCATGGCATCATATAGCAACCTCAAACTCTTGGGCTATACCACCTACCTAGTTTTCCTATTTTTAGTAGAGATAGATAGGGTCTCACTCTTGCTCAGACAATTCTTGAACTCATGAGCTGGTCAAGCAATCCTCCAGCCTTGGCCTCCCAGAGTGCTAGGATTACGGGCATGAGCCACTGTGCCTGGCCTTAAGGCCAGCATTTGAACTGGGATTCATACACATTTAGGATAGCAAATGTGTTACACTAAAAGTAATAAATTATGGGAGCCACTGCCTTGTGCCCAGCCTTGGGCCAGGCAGTATACTGGTACCACTTATTGTACCTATTGCTTTAACACTGTCTCAATACATTTACCTATATGTTAATTCTTTCCAAAAATACCTAAGATGCAATTAGTTTACCAGAGTACCCAGACATCTAGAAAGCCTGAGGCAGCTAGACTTGGAGAGAGGTAACAGTCAGATAGGAGATCATGGGCCCCAAGAAGAGGTACCTACTGAAGCTTACTCTGGCCAAGTCATGAGGAGGCCTGAGGCCTAAAATGGGGTGGAAGACACAAGGGCAGAGAATTTTACCTAATAAGCAGTTCTGGACCACCAGACAGAAATCAGCTTCATGCCCTGCTGCAAATGACTAAGAATACCAATCTCTGTTCCAAGTCTAGGCTTGGAAACAATTCTTTTTTTGGATCTATGTCACAGGGCAGAACACTACATAAGATGCCCTGACCTGAGGCCACAACTAACCCAAATGCCCTCTGGTGTTTACTGTAAACTCTGAGCCAGGCTGAGTGGAGTTTTAAAAAAAAAAAAAAATGGAAAGAGAGAGAGAGAAAGGGTAGGTTATTTCCTTACAATTCTCAGTAAGAAAAGATGAGGGAGGCTTGGCATCTGTGGCTCAATGGGCTAAGGCACCAGCCACATATACCTGAGCTGGTGGGTTCGAATCCGGCCTGGACCCGCCAAACAACAATGGTGGCTGCAACCAAACAATGGCCGGGCGTTGTGGCGGGCGCCTGTAGTCCCAGCTACTTGGGAGGTAGAGGCAAGAGACTCGCTAGAGCCCAGGAATTAGAGGTTGCTGTGAGCTGTGATGCCACAGCACTCTATCCAGGGTGACAGCTTGAGGCTCTGTCTCAAAAAGAAAAGAAAAGAAAAGACAAGGGAAGGGAAGGGAGGGGAGGGAAGGGAAGGGGAGGGGAGGGGAGGGAAGAGAAAGAAAGAAAAGATGAGGGAAACAAGAGGGAGATTTTAGGGTTTCTCCAAAATGCTTACCATATCAATAACAACAACAAAAACTCTGTCAAGTACTATACTAAGCACTTTACAAATATCGGCTCATTTCAACCTTATAACTATCACATAAGTAGCTGGTTTTATTATCCCATGTTAAAGATGAAGAAGCTGGGGGCATGAAGTGGTTAAGTCACTTAACTACAGAAATACAGTTATAAAACAGCAAAGCAAGAACTTCTGACTCTATCTTCACTGCTGACTCTATCTTCTGCGCTCTCTTGCTAACCAAGATCTGCCTCAGTCCAGTCTCACATCTCGCAAATAGAAAACACTGCAAATTTACAAGACTGAAGTTCCCACTGGTAGAAGCAGCAACTAAAAATTAAAAAATTATGAAATGATATATTGTTTCATGTTAAACATTAGAATTAGAGCAGGTGTGTCCATTTTTTTCTCTCTGCCACATATCAGAGATATGGGCCACACAATAAATGCACAAATACTACTGAAAGCTGATGAGCAAAAAAAGAAGGTCTGTGAAACTTTTTGTGATATCTAACACTATAGATAAGCAAAAAAAGTCTCCACAAAATCAGCGTGCAGCCCACAGGCTGCAGGTTGAATGCCTGTGAATTAGAGAATCTCTGACTGCTGATCTCTCAGAACTCCTGGGTTCAGTCCTTGGCCTGCTATATAACTGTGACCCATCCCCTGACGAGCTCCTTGGTCTCCCTAAGACTCACAAAGAAAGTGTCACCTTCCCTGTTTATCTTGTAAGCGTTGTCATGAGAATCAGACGTGTACACGCCTTAGTGAGTGCTCTTTGGAATCCCTCTAAATTTTATTAGCACTTTTTGAGTTATTCACATGGTTTGGATCGATGCAGCTGCCAGGAAACATTGTTTCCTACCATAAAAAAGCAGAGAGTCCTTAGAATCTTGGAGTGTGGGTTGGGAGCAGTGGCTCACACCTGCAATCCTAGCACTCTGGGAGGCCAAAGCAGGTGGATTGCTTGAGCTCAGGAGTTCAAGATTAGCCTGAGCAAGAGCAGACCCCATGTTTAAAAATACCCAGGCATTGTGGTGGGCGTCCATAGTCCCAGCTACTTGGGAAGGTGAGGCAAGAAGATTGCTTGAACCCAAGATTTGGACTGCTGTGAGCTAGGACATCACAGCACTCTACAAAAGGTGACAAAGTAAGACTGTCTAAAAAAAAAAAACTTGGATGGGTGGGAATAGTAACAGCCACTCCTGCTTTATATGCATGTCCTATGTCAAGCACCTCATGTGATGCTTGCCTGACTCAGGGCTCAATTAATGGTTCCTTTATTTCCCCTCCCAGTTTCAAACTTTTATGGGTAAATTACGTGGGATTGATATACTTAGATCCAGAGGCTAAGGAATAATTCAGGTAGGAACAGGACATAGAACTCCCTGATATTCCTACGTCTCAAGATCACGGGGATCATGAGCAAGATCCATCGCCTCCCTATGATTCAGCTTCCCTATCCCCCCAAGTAGGCTGATTCATTTGTTCAGGGTACATAATGGAGTCCTGCCAAATGCAAACAGACTGTCTATGGGGCATGTGCCAAGCTTTTCTGGGAGCAGGCTCATTAGTGCCGTAGTCCCTACAACAAATAACAACAAAAGCCTCTAGGTGCAAATTACCACACATAATAAACTTAATTTAAGAAACGCTGAAGAGACCCTTAGTTGCATTTCAATTTACACAGCACCATTTATCACACAAGTGCCCCAGGGCCTCCACAAATTGAAAAATAAGACATCATACAGATTAACTTCCACTATTATGCCTCAGTGATCCTACCAACTTAAATCCACCTACCAAAAAAATGTGAAGAGAACACAGGAAAGAGAACGCAGAAAGAGTAAGTGAAAAGAGTCCAAAGCCTGAAAAATATGGTGGCAACCTAAGTGCTACCTCTAGTTCAGTTATTCCTGAGCCTCTGAATTTAGAAGTACCAAGCCTCTTTATAATTTACCCATAAAAGCACAAAGCCAGGAGGGGAAATAGAGAACCATTCATGGAGTCCTGAGTCAGGCAGGCATCACATGAGGTGCTTTACATAAGATTACCATATAATGCAGGAGTGATTATTAATGTTTCCAACAGTCTGGAATGAAAACAATTGTGATGGTGCTTGCAAGTTTCTTTTCCAATGTAATACTCAGGAAGTGTTTTAGTGACAAAAATACCAGATATAGAGAGGAATAATAGTAGCTAGCATTTGAGCACCTATGTGATATACCAGTATGGTGCTACGCTACTCCCACACATACATAGTCTAATTTTTAACACTCACAACCATCTTCATTTATGGATGAGTTGCCTACAGTGGTAAAACATCTTGCCTGAAGTCAAGCCCCTAAGTTTAAGTCCCATCTTGTCCTCCTGCTGGCCACTGGACCTGAGCCTAATCCATTAACTTTTCTCTGCTTTACTATCTTAATAATGGACATAAAAATCAGTCCTCCTTGTCATTTGCTGAATGTTGTATTACATGTTATACAGCATACTAAAGCATAAAGTGCACGTTAAAGTATCTTTTGTCTTCTCCCAATTAGAATGCAATCACTGATAGGCGGAGACCATTTCACATGGCTTTTTAAAAAATATCCCTGAAAGTAAACTTATATTGCATATGCTGAATGATTATGAAGATGACCAAGACAGCCTGTTTAGTCATCTTTTTGACATAGTTACTGAGAATCCACCAAGTTACAATGGCATTGGGACACAGAAGTGAGTGTATGCTCAGCCCTTTAGAGATCTTGGAGGAAGCCGTTCAAGAACTAGCAGAGGTGTCCAACCTTGTTTTTCTCTGCAGCACATTAGAAGAGCTATCTTGAGCCACATATTAAAACTGCAAAAAAAAAAAAAAAAAAGGTACAAACACAAATGAAAGCTGATTAGCAAAAAAAAGTGTAAACATACTTTTCATGATATCCAACACCACAGATAAGCAAAAAAAGTCCTTACAAAATCAGCATGTGGCTCACAGGCTGCATGTTGGACATCCCTTCAGGAAAGGTGGAGTCCGTTAAATGACCATATAGGTGGTCTAAAGTTGGGGCAACTTGCTACAGGGACAGTGAGAACAAACACAGCTCTGCTACAGGTTCACAGAGGCAAGAAGAGAGACAGCAGACCAGGCTAAGAAAACAGGCCAGAACAGACTATGGAAAAACTTTATAAGCATTTCAAAAGGGATAGCAAACTGAAGAAGCTACTTGAGAGAGTCTGAGAAGAGGAAGAAGGGCTCTGAAAGGAATGCTAAACACTTTTCACAGTTATGCTCAGGCCCCTGTCTCTATGCAGATCTTCTTTTGTTTGACTTTGCTTTTCCTCTCCATATTCTTCTTCTCCCTGCCTATATCTTTGGTACCAAAGTTACCAAGGGTTTTGCTTGAGGATATTTCAATTTCTGTTTTCTCATCTATACGATAGTTATAAAATATCCCAGGATATTCATACATATAAAATAAAGTTACATAATTTTCCAACAAATGGTGCTAGGAAAACTGGATATCCATATGCAAAAAATAAAGTTGGACTCTTATCTTTTACCATGTACAAAATTAACTCAAAATGAACCCAAAACCAAAATATAAGAGCAAAAACTGTAAACCTGTAAGAAGAAAGCACAGTGGCTCACATCTGAAATCCTAGCACTCTGGGAGGCCGAGATGGATGGATTGCTTGAAGTCAGGAGTTCAAGACCAGCCTGAGCAAGAGTGAAACCCCATCTCTAAAAATAGCCAGGCATTGTGGTGGGCACGGGTGGTCCCAGCTACTTGGGAGGCTGAGGCAAGAGGATTGCTTGAACCCAAGAGTTTAAGGTTGCTGTGAGCTAAGATCCAGTGACACTCAACCCCAGAGCAACAAAGTGAGACTCTGCCTTAAAAACAAACAAACAAAAAAGAAATCATAGAAGAAAAACTTCATAACATGACATTGGATTTGATGTCATGATTCAATGATTTCTTGAATATGACACCAAAGGTACAGACAACAAAAGAAAAAATAAATTGGAGTACATCAAATTAAAAACTTTGTGAATCAAAGGTCATAATCAACAGAGTAAGAGGACAATCCACAAAATGGGAGAAAGTATCTGCAACTCTAATCTCTGATAAGGGATTATTAGGGGTTAATACCCAGAATATTAACTTAACAACAACAAAAGAAACTGTCTAAAATATAGACAAAGGACTTGAACAGGCATTTCTTGAAAGAAGATATAAAAAACTGACCAAAAAAGTCCATGTTAAAAAAAAAAAAAAAGACAAAAAAGTCCATGTATAGTGGCTCATGCCAGTAATGCCAGCACTTTTGAGAGGCTGAGGCAGGAGGATTGCTTGAGGCCAGCAGTTTGAGACAAGCCAAGGTAACACAGCAAGACCCTATCTCTACAAAAAATAACAGGATTAAACTTCAGAATAGGCTAACAGAAAGGAAGGAAAGGAGACATTTTAGAGCATTTACTATATGCATATTACTATATTAAAGACTTGGGATTCACAAATAACAATATACAAAAGGAAGGTGATAATTCCTGATTTGGTGAGAAACAATCACAGTGTAGATGGTACTATAGAATTACAAGAACAAGAGTACGGGGGAAATCCAGGAACAATCCACCAAAGAGGTGGTAACTGAGGGGGCCTGCTCTGAGGAGGGAGGTGAGGGATTAGGGTGATGGGTTAGTGGAACCAGCACACGCACCTTATATGTACTAATCAGGGTCCTGGAACAGTTCAGAGAACAGATAGGAGCCAGGCTGGAAAGGCAGTTTGGGATCTGATTGCTAAATGCCCCCAAAAGCTGGGAAAAGGATCTTGGACTTTATCCTGAAGGCAGCGGGGGACCACTGACAGTTTAAACTAGGGAGTGATAAGATCGAATGTGCATGGTAGAAATATCACTTGGCAATGGTGGAGATGATCATATATTAAAGCAAACAGGAAGCCACTGTCATAGCCCGGACATAAAAGGATGAGGCATGAACGAAGGTAGTGGCAACGGAGTAGAGAGAAGAAAGCTCTTTTTGCCTCAAGCAGTTCCTATAGATAAAGGCAGGAATGGTATACGGCCTGGAGAAGGTGGGCTCCAGAAGGCTGGCTCTTACACATCATGGACCCTAAACCATGTTCGCATTTCTGAACAGTTTCTTACTAATTCTGAATGTCCCTAGGTCCACACCAATCCCTCAAAGGGAGGAAACTGGAACAGAAATTAATCTGTTTCAGCTGCTGATATCTCCCACCCCTTCTCATCAGAAATAATGAGAGGCAGCCTGGAAAAGGGAGCATCTGGAGGCAGTAAGACCCATCCCTTCCCATGCTGAGGCTGTTGGCTCACCCTTGGAAATCACAACAATCAAGAATGGAGAATCGTTCTTTTCATCCCTTTTCACGGCATTATCCCGTCAACCTCATCCCCTAACAATGGTGTGGTTTGTGTTATGTTTTCCCTCATCACTGCCCCTCCCTATGGCAGCACAGCAGAGATGCTGTGCCCCAGAGGCCACTGAGGTTGCAAGGCCCACAGCCTCGAAACATGTCTTTGAGATCCAGGATGCTCCTTCAGAAGGAGGTGTGGGAAGAATCAGATTAAAAACACCAAATATTTGCTAAAAGGAATGGGGAATAACCATATTGTTTTTCTCCATTAAACCAGCAAAAACTGTTTTTTTTTTTTGGAGACAGAGTATCACTTTATTGCCCTCAGAAGAGTGCCATAGCATCATGGCTCACAGCAACCTCAAACTCTTGGACTCAAGCAATTCCTTTGCTTTAGCCTCCCTAATAGTTAGGACTACAGGCACCCACCACAAAGCCTGGCTATTTTTAGAGATGGGGGTCTTGCTCTGGCTCAGGCTAGTATTGAATGAGTAAGCTCAGGCAATCCACTAATCTTAGCCTCCCAGAGTGGAAAGATTACAGGTGTGAGCCACCACACCTGGCCTCTAGAAATGTATTTAAAATAAGGAACTCATTTACACATTCAGTATTCTGAATACCAGGCACTGTGCTAGAGACTGAGGACATAGCAGTGAATAAAACAGATGTGGTCCATGTGTAGCATCTAGCAAACATGTTAGCAAGACAGATCATTATGATAAAAGCATGATCAATATTACAATAAGGAGACATGCTGAGCTGCGAGACTGAATGACAAGCAAGAGGGTCTTATCCTTTTTTAATGGTTAGAAAAAGCCAACAGGAACAAGTCACAGAATATGGTCCTTATCTTGAGGATAACAGGAAAGGGGGTTCTATGGCTAGCTTTGTGTTCTGGAAAAATTCTCTGGCCTATGTGAAAGGCTGGAGAAGAGCGAGACCAGGGTGAGGTCCATCAGCTGGGAGACTGTTATAGTTCCAGTGAGGAAGGATGGCAGGGCAATGAAGAGAGAGAGAAGGTAATGCAAAAGGATGCTGAACAGGGAGAATCAGCTTCTCAGTGACACTGCAGTGTTAGGGGAAAGAAAGAGGAAGAATGGCTTCTAGGTCTCTTTCTGAAGCACATTGTGACATTTGCAGAGGCAGGTCTCCTGAGCACAGTAGGTCTGGTACAGGATAAATGATACTGAGTTCAATTTTAGACATTTGGAACTGGGGGATTTACATGTGTCTTCAAGACATCCTTGCGGAGCTGAACTATAGGATTTGACCCTCAAAGTTCAAATAGGGGCTGGAATCATTAGCACATAGTGATGGTAACTGAAGCAATCAGAGTGGACAGATCACCCTTGGACCAAGGACTAAACTTTAGCACACCACCAACTGCCATTAGGGATGAAAGAAGGCAAGCAGAGTTTTCCCACACTTTCCAGGACGCTCTTCCCGACCCTCCACTGTAGCTGATGGAAACAACTCCCCTCTATGAACTGTGACGCCTCCCTCTGATACTCCTTGCACTTACCACTCTGTTATGTTTACCTGTTGGCTAGCTTATCTCTTGTCTATAGTTTGTAAGTTCTGTGCAGGTAGGAGCTGTGTTTCAGGTCTTTTTACTCCCAGACCACAGCAGTGTCGGAAGCTCAGTATATGCGCTTAGTAGGTGCAGCACTGATGCTTGTAACCAGGAGAGGCAGCACATACTACATCACATTTTTTCTAGCACATCCCCTTTTATAAACATTACCCTGGAGGAGGGAGAAGACTGTTTTAGCCAAAATTTAGTTTTTGGACATCTTTTGAGAAGTACTCCACTTGCATAAAAAATAACGTGTTCTTAATATGTAAAATGATTTCTACCTGCTGTTGGATCTTTGGTCATGAATACATACAAGTAGTCATGATTGTACAGGTATCAAATTACTGACTGATCTCTGGCCGAGATTCTGGTACTTACATAAGAGAAGCTCCTTTTGACATTAGCCTTGACATAAGATTCATCTCAATAATGGGAACTTACTTGTACTTATTTGCTCATAGTGTTACAGTGGGGGATAATGCAAGAGACTTGCATAGGGCTAGCCTCCACCCACAAGTGTGCCTATAGTCTCATACAGCACAGACTTCTAAGAGAGGAGTGGATAGATGATAAATAAAATAAACATTAACAATACATAGGCTTGGCGCGTGTAGTTCAGTGGCTAGGGTGCTGGCCACATACACCATGGCTGGTGGATTCGAACCTGGCCTGGGCCTGCCAAACAACAATCACAACTACAAAAAAAAAAAAAAATGTTGGGCATTGTGGTGGGCACCTGGAGTCCCAGCCACTTGGGAGGCTGAGGCAAGAGAATCACTTGAGCCCAAGAATTTGAGGTTGCTGTGAGCTGTGATGCCACCGCACTCTACTGAAGGTGATAGACATAGTGAGACTCTGTCTCAAAAACAACAACAACAAAAAAATCCATAATATTAAACATTTATACTCCACTCAGATAGATCAAGCACATTAAAACAGAGGAGAGACTCAGAGGAAAAGGGTGTATCAAGGGAGTATAATAGAAAGGCAAAGGGGCTGGAGAAAAAGCACTGAGCCCTTCAAGTGTGTGCAAAAGATAAAGGTACACTCTAACATAACAGCCTCCACACTGGGAAGGGGAGGGGAACATTCTGGAGGCCAAGTGATAAGCTAGACCATGCTAAGTGCTTCATATGTACTCTGATTATTCACTGTAATCCAAGGAGACAGAGTAATTCTTATTCCCATTTTCCAGACAGCATAACTGAGGTTATGGATGTAGAATAATTTCACCAAGGTTTCATGACAACCATATTTCCAAAGTCCAAAAGACCGTGCAAAGTAAGAATTATGCCCCTGAATAAAATTTCCTAGGGATGGTGGTCATTGTCATTTTCACTATGGCTATGACCAATTAATCCAAAGTCATCAATTTTACAATGATGAGCCACAGTTAGCATCTATCAGCTCATGAAAGCAGACTGTTACCTTTTCAAGAACTTTGCAATCCAATTGACTTCACATTGGTATTATGAAATCAGTCACAGAGGGAATATTTACACCATAGAAACTGGCAAATGCTGCAAACCAGGGCAATTTGTCCTCACCTCCCTCAAGAATGTGTCATTAAGTATTTACCAACACACTGCTGCTTGAGAATCTTGGAGATGGCAGGGAATGTTTTTATGTTGTTAGTCAAGTCACCCCTATTGATTCTAGTTGCCTGGGAGACTGTATAGGGAAGGATTCTGAGACTTCATCTTTGGCTTTCCATCGTAACTGATAAGGGATGCCTATCATAGGCGGGGAATGGGGAGTGGTATACTTGCCATCCATGACACAGTTTAGTGCTTTGATTTTAAAGATGAAGAAATAGAGATCCAGAGAAGGAAAGTGATATCCCTGAAGCCAGAGTTAGTTACTGGTACAGCTGAGGCTAGGAGCCAAGTAATCTAACTCCTAGTCCTGTGATCTTTTTTTTTTTTTTAATTTTTTTATTTCTTTGCAGTTTTTGGCTGGGGCTGGGCTTGAACCTACCACCTCCAGCATATGGGGCCGGTGCCCTACCCCTTTGAGCCATAGGTGCCACCCTAGTCCTGTGATCTTTCCAGACAGCCAGTAACTCTGCACTGCTGAGGCTCTGTTAATAATATCAAGCAACACTGGGGTGACAATGACCACTAAGCAAGAATGTTGCAGAGAACATATAATATACAAAGAGGAGTAGACTAGACAAACTTTGGGTTCTTTCAGGCCTGAGGGTTTACTATGCCAAGAACTCCTAGCTATACTCTGATGTGCCTTCTTCCTGACCACAGACACTACTACAAACCTAAAGTGTGAGATTTCTAAGATTCTTAGATGATTTAGCAACTTGACAGCCATTATACTGTCAGTAGTCAAAAGATACAGAGATTATGCTTCAAGTATGATTTCACCAAAAAAACAAGACATCAATAACATCATGAATAAAAAAAGAATATTCTCAATGATCTTTATGCCTATGAACTTTTAGTAGTAAGCTATCCCTAAACCATTTTTTATTAATTTCTTTTTAAACACTGTGTTTTGGAAGAAGCAATGTGGCTCAATAATGAAAAGGTATAAAATGGCACACAACAGGGCAGGAGCCGTAGCTCACGCCTGTAACCCACCACGCTGGGAGGCTGAGACGGGTGGACTTCAAGACCAGCCTGAGCAAAAGTGAGACCCCATCTCTACTACTATATCTCAGAGCTGATTGCATATTCATATCTAAAGAATTTCTTTCTTTCTTTTTTTATTTAGAGAAGTCTTAAGCTGTCACTATGGTTAGAGTACTGTATTGTTCTAGCTCACAGCAACCTCCAACTTTTAGGCTCAAGCAATCTTCTTGCCTCAGTTTTTTTATTTTTAGTAGAGACAGGGTCTCACTTTTTGCTCAGGCTGGTCTTGAACTTGTGAGTTTAGCAATCTACCTGCCTCGGCCTTTCAGAGTGCTAGGATTATAGGCGTAGCCACGGTGCCCATAGTAAGAACTTCTTCATTACTTTTTACAGATGATGCTTCCAACCTTGTGAGACAGAGCAAATGTTATAACCTGATTTTTACGAACAGTCTCATTTAAAATCATACCACAACTTGATGTCAGAGGGAGGCTACAAAATACAAACACCATTCAAAAGAGAAAATTACCTAAGCTTACACTGATCAGTCCTTTAGGGGGACTTCATTATTTGGATTTCCTTAGAAAATGAAAGGATGTATAGTAGTCACAGGTCAATTAAGATAACAGCAAACTGCTGGATCAAATTTGCACTATTTCTCCTAAATGAGCAAATAATCGATATTAGGGTCCTGAAAGCACTCTGAAGGCCTTTCCTATAGGAATAAGAAATTGTTATTTTAAATTATTCTGTCCTATCTTTTTCCAAAAAGGATTCATGTTACTTACAGAAATTTTGTGTGAAGGTATCTGCATTCTGCTGTGAGTTTCTCGAGGTCAAGGGTAACAGTTTGTTCATCTTGTTTCTTCTCAGACATGCACATAGACATGAGCATAGAAAAGGGTCCCAACTAACTTTTTTGAATGGATGAAATGCTATTATAAGAATTTTTAAATCAACATATCTAAAGAAGACACAGTTCTGACCCAGTAAGATTTTCCCATAATCTATGCTTTGGAAAAATAAGTCTTATAACTTTATTAAGCATGTGTGGGAGGTAAGAGGAAGGCCTAGAAATTCAAAAGCCAGAAAGTAATGGTAGTGACAGGATGAAGGTTAAGAAGAATCTGGATGAAGATTTATTTGAGCAAAACCCTTTTCTAACCTCTTTAACCACAGTAGGTGAAGCCCCATTTTTGAATATGTTCAAGACCTTTCCTACCGAGCCCAAACACATCACTTCTATTATTCAATACAATTCTAAAAACATGTATGGAGCATCTGTACTGGGTATAAAGTGTGAACTGAATAATTTTTTTATCTGAGTCACTTTTTTTTTTTTTTTTTGAGACAGAGTGTCACTATGTCACTTTCAGTAGAGCTCTGTGACATCACAGCTCACAGCAACCTACAACTCTTTGGTTTAAGTGATTCTCCTGCCTCAGCCTCCCAATTAGCTGGGACTACAGGAGCCCGCCACAATGCCCAGCTATTTCCTGTTGCAGTTGTCATTGTTGTTTTAGCTAGCCCGGGCTGGCTCTGAAACCACCAGCCTCGATGTATGTGGCTGGCACTGTAACCACTGTGCTATGGGCACTGAGCCATTATCTGCGTCATTTTTATCCCTATGTTACATTATCAGCACTTCTGTACATATCTTTTTCCCCTGATAGAATCTACTTGTAATTTCAAGAGATCACATTTTAATTATTTTTGTAACTTAATATGGAATGGGTCTGCTAGGCAAAGTCCAATACATGAATAGACAACGGCCCCCAAAACCTCAAACTGAAAAAGGCAGCAATGAGGGGAAATGAACAAGAGATGCTTCATATACAAGTAATAATACTTGAGATGAACCTTAAAGGATGAAAAATATTCCCAGAAGCAAAATCTAGTGACAAGATATGAAGGACGGAAGAAAAAATATATTCTGAACATAAAGGGGAAGATATCATTAAAATGCCCAGAGGTAGCAATATTCATGAAGTGTTTGGGAAATGATATACAATTGAGTGTTTTTAGAGCCTACAGGGGCCCAGGAAAACATGAGAATGAAAAGGTAGGTTGAGTCCCAATCACAGTAGTCTTTAAATGATGCATT
The DNA here is from genome assembly GCA_963573935.1 of Arctocebus calabarensis. NCBI lineage: Eukaryota > Metazoa > Chordata > Mammalia > Primates > Lorisidae > Arctocebus > Arctocebus calabarensis. The sequence goes on from CAUYON010023857.1 coordinate 16,758, forward strand.
AAATGGTTTGAATATTGCCTTGGAAAAAAAATGGTGAGCCCAAAAATTGTGAGTAGAAAGAACATAAAAAAAAAAAAAAATTCAGGATTTAAAGGCAAGAAAGAGCTGGGTTTACTCTAAACTGTACAAAATTAGCACTATGACTTTGGATAAGTAATTTAACTCCTTTGAACTTAGTTTTTTCTTTATAAAATGAGTATAAAAAATATCTCACTAGTCTAGAATGAAGAAATGGATACTAAAGAGCTTTACAGAATAGCAAGTATAGCATAAATATTAATCATTGTTATAATCATAAACTGTGCTTTAGGAAAACATCTTACAATCTTTTTCTTTTGAGACCGAGTCTCACTATGTCACCCTCGGTAGAGTGCGGTGGTGTCATAGCTCACAGCAACCTCAAACTCTTGGGCTTAAGTGATTCTCTTCCCTCAGCCTCCCAAGTAGCTGGGACTACAGGCGCCTTCTATAATGCTCGGCTATTTTTTATTATAGTCGTCATTGTTGTTTAGCTGAACCAGGCTGGGTTTGAACCTGCCACTCTTGGTGTATGTGGCTGGAACTGTAACCAATGTGCTACGGGTGCCGAGCCTTTTTTTTTTAGACTGAGTCTCATTATGTCACCCTGGGTAGAGTGCTATGGCATCACAGCTCACAGCAACCTCAAACTCCTGGGCTTAAGCAAATCCCTTGCCTCCCTCGGCCTCCCAAGTATCTTGGACTAAAGGCACCCACTACAACACTTGGCTATTTTGTTGTTGATGTTGTTGTTGTAGTTGTTGTCAGCAGGCCTGGGTCAGGTTCGGACCCACCAGCCCTAGTGCATGTGGCCAGTGCCCTAACCAATGAGCTATCAGCGCCAAACCATTACATTTTTGTCTTGTTAGGAATTTGTTGGATGTGAGAGAAGGTCTAGAAGTAGAAAAGCAGAAAGTGGTGATGGAGTGATCATTGCTTATGCCGATGAGAACCAATTCTTGTCACCCTCATCTGTGGACTCAGGAAGTTCTGGAAGCAAGACTATGAAGAATGGATATAAACATCAACCACTAGGCATTCTTGAGTCCAACTGATAAAATAAATCCTGGGTCAATAATCTCAATGGCTTGACAAAAAAGATTTCCTGTTATAGGGTACTTACTGGTAACACTGCATTTGTAGTCTTCCCAAGGAGCAATCCATTTAGCTATCAGCCAAAACACTATGTCAAAGGAGGCTTCAAAGAGGACATGGAGTGTAAAATGCTAATAATAGGAATAATATGAAAACTGGGTTGGGGCGTATGGAGACTCTCAACTGCATTCTCGATTTTTCTATAGTTCTACAAGTTTTGACAAAATAAAAATCTATTTAAAAACAATATTACTGATTCAGGCTCAGTGAGTAGGGCTCCACCTACACACACCAAGGTTGGCGGTTCAAGCCCGGCCCGGGCCAGCTAAACAGCAATGATAACTGCAACCAAAAAATAGCCAGGCGTTGTGATGGGTACCTATAGTCCCAGCTACTAGGGAAGCTGAGGCAAGAGAATTGCTTAAGCCCAAGAATTTGAGGTTTCTGTGAGCTGTGATGCCACAGCACTCTACCAAGGGCAACATACTAAGACTCTATTTCAAAAAGACAAAAATCAAAACAAAACAAAACAAACAAAAAACAATAGTACTGATTCAGAGTAGATTCATTCATAATAGCCCAAAGCCAGAAACATCACAGGCATCCATCCAAAGGAGAATGGATACACAAACTTTGGTATGCTCATGAAATGCAATGCTACTCAGTAATAAAAATGGTCTAAAATATATTCAACAACATGGCATGGGGGCCAGGTGTGGTGGCTCATGCCTATAATCCTAGTACTCTGGGAGGCCAAGGCAGGTAGACTGCCCTAAGCTCACCAGTTAGAGATCAGCCTGAGCAAGAATGAGACCTCGTCTCTAAAAACATACCCGAGCATTGTGGCAGGTACCTGTAGTCCCAGCTACTTGGGAGACCGAGGGAAGAGAAACGCTTGAGCCTAAGAGTTGGGGGTTGCTGTTAGCTATGATGCAACAGCACTCTACTGAGAATGACAAAGTGAGAGTCTGTCTCAAAACAAAAAACAAAACAAAACAAAAACCTGGCATGGCTGGATTTCAAAAAGTATTATACCAAATGAAACAATCCTGACATGAAAGAGTACATGCTACAATACTTGGTTTATATGAGATTCTAAAATAGGTAAAAACTAATGTATAGTGGGAAAAAAATTAGAATGATGATTCCTACCGGAGGGTGGCATGGGTTTGGTTACTGTTTGGAAAGTGGTGTGAGTAAACTTTTTGGAATGATGGCCATCTTTTATAGTTTGATGGGCTTTAAATCTCAAAGAATGCTCACTTCAGATTTGGAAATTTCACTCCATGTAAATTTTACCTCAAAGAAATATACTAAACAAATACAGAACTCTAACGAATGATATGCATGCTGAAGTATCTAGGGAGATATGTACTAATGTCTGCAATTTACTTAAAATGCTTTAAAAATAAGATAATGGATGGACAAAAGAATAGCTACATGGATAGGTATATGACATAGCAAGGACAGTAGAATATTAAAGGCAAAATCTAAGTGGTCAAAATACAGGTGTTTATTGTAGAATTCCTTCAATCTTGCTGTACATTTGAAGATTTTCATTATAAAATGTAAGAAAGAATAAAGAACATTTTGGGGTCTTGTTTCTAGATAGGTTAGGTGAAGGGGAGCAGAGATTTCTGAGCCTTAAGGCCAGCCTTGTAGACTTTTTATATTAACACAAATCCCTTACACATAACTTTTTACACAAGTACAGACAGCCCTTTCATATTCACTCTCATTTTATCTCTCAATCTGATTTATGTACCTCTCATCCATGTTCCTTTGAGTACAAGATTTTATATTAAAAATACCATTTTCTAACTGTTTTCATCTCTGTATCCCCCATACTAGACGACCATCAATGTCTTGTCTTTCTTTTCTGACTTTATGTTCTCTTTGCCTAGCACAGGAACTGACCCAGACAGTAAACATTCATACACTCTACAAGGTGAGCTGACTGGGGCAATCAGAATCTCCTAGAGGCCATGGAGTAATATAGAATATTCCCTATGGAGAAGCATTATTTCATGGAAGTGATTCTGCACTTTGAAGGTACTAACTAGATTTTTCATCTAGTTTTTAATCCTGCTATATTGCTAACTGAAATACTTTCTAGATGAAGCTTATTGGTATTACTGTAAGCTGACTCACTCAACCTTGAGTACACTCCTCTTGGAGACAGATATCATCTTTACCAGATTTGTTTACAGATAATCTGCCAATTATTTGCATTCATGCAAACTTATAAAATGGAAGTGAGTCAGAGACCATTTTCCTGCTGTCTTTTAGCTATTTATTGTTTCTGCTGGCAAGCAAGGATACAGATACATGAGGATTTCTATTTCCCAGCTTCCTGAGTGCCATGGGCAGTTGTGTTAGTAGCCTATTAAGTTTGACTTCCCAATCCCTAGACCACAGCTGTAAGTAAGAGTTGGAGTTAAACTGACTGCTCCAGTGGTATCTTCTAAGAGGTCGTTTGTGGAGTTCTAGACCAGAACACACAGCTCTAGTTCTTCTTACCATCTGGCAAGCATCTAATTCCCTATATTAAATTCCTTCCTATTTAAAGTATCTACAGCGGTTCCCATTTCTCTCACTGATTCCTGGGTATAAAAATCAAGAAGTAAGTTTGAGTGATGAGGGGCAGACCACTGAGGATGGGTAAATAGGGAAATTTGAGGGTTTGCAGTTTGGATTTTCTCACAAACACCTTTTCAAGTAAATATTGAACTCTACTTTGTTCCAAGCACTAGGCTAGAGAGAGTGGTATGCTGTGAGATAGGACAGCCCACAGTGATAGATTACTGAGAGAAGGAAGGAATGGTCAGAACAAGAATCCAGGTGAAAGACAGATTTAGTGGAAGAGAGAATGGCTTATTCTCAGTCCTCAAATCAAACAGGAACTGTATGTTCAGAACTGTGTGCACAGCATATTCATTCATATTGTCTTATTTAATACCTCTTTTTTTTTTGGTTAACATGTGGGTGCTTCCTACGTGTCAGGCACTTTCCATGTATTTTCTTAATTAACTTTGGACTGCCCTCTTATGTGGAAACTGTCATTAGCCCCATAACTTGCCTGAGGTCTCAAAGCTAGTAAACAACACTCAGACTCATATCTTTTGATCCAAATCCTTCATTCATAAAGGATAACAAAGCCAGGATTTCAGTTCTTGCTGAATTTCACTTCATGTTACGTCAAAAGATGTAACATGTTCAAAAACCAACACGTACAAACATGAGGAATTTTTATCCTCATCACAGAAAACCTCTTACTCCAAGTTTGAAGTCCTCAAAGCAAGAGGAACATTGACCATGCCGACCCAGGCCTAGAAAGGGATCACAGAAGTCCTAGGCTGGCTTAAATCAGATCAAACTCACAATGGACAAAGGGATAGGAGACAGGGGCAGAGAAGGAAAAGAGGTGGTTGCCACCACAGCCTTGTCACTAAGGCAGCTCTCTATGTCCTATGCCTATATACAGCTCAGAAGACACCATCCGGACCTAATAAATGAAAGTGTCCTTTGGGAAAGGGAAAAACACACACATGCCCCCTTCACATACAAAAGGACATTTGTGTCAGGCAACCCAAGAGGCTGACACACACCAAGGGCTTGTCCCTCCTCCCTTTACCCCAAGAAAAAGACAAGAAAGGCAGCTTTCTGGTATTCCACAAAGGGGGGAGGCTATGGCAGGGAGAACAAACCCTCTCAAAAATTGCTGACTTGATTCATCCCCAAACTGGCACAATGCGGAAAGGAAGACTTCAGGAAATGGGCAGATTATGTCCCAGAAAAGATTTCCTGCAAGCAGTTAACAGGAAACTTACACAAAAAGCAGGACTAAAAATATACATGCTACTGGGAGCCAGTGGTGAGGGCCCCTGGTTTTTCAAGAACTGATTTAGGAAGCCACCAGGCTTGGGACTCTTCCTGCCCACCAACCTACTGAGATCAGCTTAACACTAGCTTTATTTGCCCCAGGAGAAAGCTTATTGGGTACCTGGTGTGATTTAAACTTCAACTCAACATTTTTCAAGTCCTCACTGTGTTCTAGGCTCTCTATTCATATTACAGCACAGAAAGAAGATAGAAGCCTTAGAGTGCCCTACACACACAACAGGACTCAAAAGATGAGAGAAATGCAACAACAGTACAAATGGCACCCTAAGTTTAAGTGAACTTTGGTTATTAAGGAATAAAAAACTCACAATTTACAAGTCTAGGAAGATTTAAAGGATTGGAAAACCTGCATGGAGGTGGTATTGGAATGCAGGAAATTTATTTGCATTTGAAGGCATGTGTAAGTAAGACAAGTCATAGCTCTGACTTGAACAGGAGGAAAAATAAATGCAAGGTAGGATACTAAAATATAGCTATTACGGAGTACTATTTGTCGGTTTTGAGAAAGAACCTTTCTGAAGGTGCTTATAGACAGAAGGCATAAGGCATGGTGAGTTCTCTCATAGCCCAGATTCTGGACAGAAATTTGAAGATGGAGTTTATTTTCAGATGCTTCTCTTTTCTTATACCTGCAGACAACTAATTTTACCAAACATTTATTGAGTCCTAACATCAGTGGATCCCCTGCAGTACTGAAAGAAAACAGATCAAGAATCTTAGTTTAATTAATGACATGTCCTGCAAATGACAGAAGGGAGTTGGGTAAAGCTGGCCCTTGTTTCAGAGCCTGTCTGGGACCCTGACAGACCTTGTGCCACCCAATTAGTACACTACTGATCTAGAGATTTACAGTTTTCTCATTGGGAAATTTTGGGCTACAGTTACAAAGGAAAATTTTGTAAATAACCATCCTTCAGGCTGGACAACATGGTGGCTCATGCCTATAATCCCAACACTCTGGGAGGCCTAGGAGAGTGGATTGCTTGAGCTCAGGGGTTCGAGACCAGCCTGAGCAAGAGTGAGACCCCGTCTCTGCTAAAAATTTAAAAAAAGAAAAACAAAACAAAACATAAAAACTAGCCAAGCATTGTGGTGCGCATCTGTAGTCTGGCTACTCAGGAAGCTAAAGCAAGAGGATCTCTTGAGCCCAAGAGTTTGCGGTTGCTGTGACCTATGATGCTACAGCACTCTATGCAGGATGACAGAGTGAGACTGTGCCTCAAAATAAACAAACAACCCCCCACAATCCTTCAAATATACAGACACATACTGGTAAGTCCTTCTTTCAGGATTATAATGAATTTGAAGCCCAAGATCTTCCAGTGGCATATTTTTATACCCAGTGGAAGCTAAATGTGAAGATGCACTGGAAAACAAAATTAGGTGGTCCTATGCAAGTAAGAGTCCAGAAAGCCTGGGCAGCGAGAACAGTCCTTTTTTCACCACAGGTGATGTATGCCTTTCTTTTATTATAAAATCCCATGGATGCTTTTGGTGTTGACTCTCTGCTCTTTGCTGATTTCTTGGCAGCATTTGAGGCATTCACTCCTTCAGTACTCCTTCTTTCCTAAATGCTTCTCCTAAATCCTTTGGATTATCTGCCACCACCATTTCCTGCATTTTTGTGTTCTTTTTAAGTCATCATAGGGATTTTGTTTGTTTGTTTGTTTTTGAGACAGGAGTCTCCTTCTGTTGCCCGGGGTAGAGGGCCATAGCATCATCATAGCTCACAGCAATCTCAAACTCCTGGGCTCAAGTGACCCTCCTGCCTCAGTTTTTCTGTTTTTAGTAGATGGGTCTCACTGTTGCTCATGCTGGTCTAGAACTCTTGAGCTCAAGCAATTCACTAGCCTTGGCCTCCCAGAGTCCTAGGATTATAGGCGTGAGCCACTGTGCAGGCCAGGGATCCTTTTAAGGTCTATGATCCCCAAGATTTCGTCTTCATTTTTATCTTGTCGTATTTTATATACTGCTGGGTGACCTAGATTTCTCTCATTACATGGAACACCCCTAGACTTGTATCTCCAGAATACATTGTAGGAACTCCTGGGCTGTCAGGAGCAAAGCTGATAACTTCACCTCCATTTAGCTCCTCCTTCCTATTCTCTATAACAGAAGAGAGGAAAGATAATTAACTGATACCTTAAATCTCTAAAACTTTGATAAATTACTTTATAACATAAACAGATAATAAAATAATATGGATATCTGCACATTAAGTTTTTTTTAGACCTTAGAAATACAAGTACCTGTTGGCTGAGGTGGCTCATGCCTGTAATCCCAGCACTTGGGAGGCCGAAGTGGGCAGATTGCCCGAGCTCATGGGTTCAAGACCAGCCTGAGCAAGAGCGAGACCCTATCTCAGAAAAATAGCTGGATGTTGTGGCGGACGTCTGTAGTTCCCGCTACTTGGGAGGCTGAGAAAAGAGAATCACTTAAGCCCAAGAGTTTAAGCTTGCTGTGAGCTATGGTGCTATGGCACTCTTCCCAGGGCAACAAAGTGAGACTCTGTCTCAAAAACAAAAAAAGAAACACAAGTACCACATCTGGTATTTCATTTGCTATATTTAAATAACCATTATATCAAACAGTGAAAAATAGGAATAAAAAGTATAGGAAAATTAAGTGGCCAAAGGGTATGAGAAACATGATGCTAGAAAATTCCTGGTATTTGTGCTATAAGATAGAAACAAAATAAATCTCAGGGTCATGGTAAAGAGAAGAAAGCCATTGGATTGAACTACTCAGAAATCTGGCTGTAATTACTCTGGCATCTACGGTACACTGTGGACTTTTGAAAACTATTGCACTATCAGGGAAATCCAATGAACCTTGGACCAGGCAACTAGCCTTGCTACTAAATGCTCCAAATGCTAGACATTCATCTATCACCTTCAGATTCCAAAAGCATTTGGTTCAGCCAATGATCAGATAATAATTTACAACTCAGTGCAGATTTTAGTCAATGGGTTTGATTTCCTTATCCTATACCATTTGTCTCTTAAGTCTCCAAAAAGATATAAGGACAGTGGCAGAGTGTGCCAAAGGCACCATAGAAGCAACTTGGCAAAGATTTCCTTTTTGCTGCAGTCTCAGAAATGGCAGGCAGTGAGGGAAAAGGAATTTTTATCTCGCTAGAAAACAGGGCAAAATGCCCCACAGCTAAGTCAGAGTCAAGACTTAGTTACGAAGGCCGGTAAGTAATAAGAATGGAATGATATACTTCATCCTCCAACAATCCATACCACTCTTTTATGAGGAAAAGAACAAGGTGGGAGAAAGAATTAACAGTATTACGCAAAAGAAAATGAAACTCCTCCCCTATAGAAGAAGAGACCCTTCTACTCATTCTCCATCCCTACACTTTGCCTCATGTCCAACTAACAGTGAGCAATAGAAAGCATCCTGTCAATAAGTAAATACTGGCCAGGTACAGTGGCTCATACCTGTATAGTAATCTCAGCCCTGAGGGAGGCCAAAGTGAGAGGATCTCTTGGTGCCAGGAGTTCAAGACCAGCCTGAGCAACATAATGAGGAGCAGTCTCTTTAATTTTAATTTAATTTGTTTTAATTAAAAAAGAAAGCCAGGTGAGGTGGTACCGATAGTCCCAGATACTCAGGAGGAAAAGCCAGAAGTTCAATAATGCACTGTGCTATGACTGGGCTGCTGCACTCCAGCTTGAGTGACAAAGTAAGACCCTGTCTATAAAATATAGTAATAAATCAATAGTAATTGAGTCCCTCTCCACATTCCATAAGGCACGTTCTATGCAGAGCCTGTTCCAAACCTAGCTAGAAGTCACATGTATTTTTGGAATATAAAGCAGCACATAAGCAGTCCAAGTCAGAAGTAATACTAGGAGTTTGGAGCTGTTAGCAACTACTATGGTGCTAGGTGGTATGAAAAGGCTCTATAAGCAACAGACCTATGTTTGGGTGAAGTTAGTGTGAAGACCTATTATGTCATCCTTCCTAGTTAACCTTTCTTCTTTGGATCAATCATCAAGGAACTTCTAAACATGTAATAATAACTACCAACAAACTCCTTACACAGACAAATAAAAGCCTTTCATAAAGTATAAAATGTTAAATATCACATCACTTAATCTTTAGAAGACCACAATAAAGTGGGTTATCTGTCACCACCACCATCATCCCAATAGCATTTTACATTACTTTTTGTAGAAAGATGGAGACTTTACCTCTTTCATGTTTAAATGGATGGAGCTGGAACATATTCTTCTTAGTGAAGTATCTCAAGAATGGAAGAAAAGGTATCCAATGTACTCAGCCCTACTATGAAGCTAATTTATAGCTTTCATATGAAGGCTATAACCCAATTATAGCACAAGAATATGGGGAAAGGGG